>CM034462.1:0-27424 GCA_019925255.1 Litchi chinensis | reverse complement strand
AAAAAACGACTTTTTGGAATTTAAGCTTGATTAACAAGGTTTCTTCCACCCTTGGCTCCATTTCTTTGCTAATTGGCCTTCCATTTCTCAACCGAAAATGAACAATTTTTAAGTCAATTGAGTCTTCGAGTATCAAAAGAAGCTACTTTCCATCTTTATTCAATTCTTTTTATTTTTGGATTTCATATAATTTTTTATCTTTTTAGTTCAAATTCCTGGCAATTTAGGTTTTCTCTTGTTAGTTTGCTGATAATTGATGCTTCTCATCGTAAATACCTTTGTCTGCTTTGTGTTTGTATTTTTAGGTTAATTAGTTTATCTTTGTTGAGTGACTGGTTTCTGTCTTCGTGGTTTTTGCTTGTGTTTATCTTTGTTTGTTGACTGACTCATATGTACCTCTATGGTTTTTGATCGTGTTTATCTTTGTTTGTTGAGTGAGTCATATATGCATTCTTGGATTTTGATTGTTGATGTCTTAAATTTTTATTTATTTATTATTATAATTTTTTAAGATTCAGTTGGATGTGTTGAATTTTCTAATCATGAATGATAAAAGATAATAAGTTGAATAGTCAGGTAATGTATAGTCCTCTTATTGGTTATATTTTTCAATTGGTTTTTGCATTTTTTAGCTGCTTGATAGTATTGTTTCATGTATGTTTCAAGAAAATTGTGTTTGATTCTTGATAGGATGTTGCTATAATTGGATCTCAAGGGATTATGTAGGTCCGTCAGGACCTTTGAGTTTTGTTGGATATCTTATGACTGACTGGCTATGTACCCATTGCTGCAAGCACCATCAGTCATTTATGGACATTAATTCTTTACATTACCATTGAGATTTAACTTTAACACTATGGTTATCTTTGTGGTTTCATTCAGATGCTTAATTGTGCGTTAAGATTCTTTTAAAGGTGAGCTGTGGTTGGGAGGACTTGGATTATATGGCTGACCATTACAACTAAGGTAGTGGATTTTTTTTTTTAAACCTTGTTTGTATGTATTAAAGATGGTAAGATGACTTTGTTTCAGAAAAATGTTTTGTATAGAGTAAAACTTCATTGATTGCATTTCTTATTTTGTTTAGCATGATTTAAGTGATAACATGAAATTGACAACTTAATACATTTATTCGATTTGTTTGATTAATTGAACTCCAAAATTTGCAAGGGCAATAGATATAATCTACATAATTAATGCTTCTGAGATTCTTTATTTGGACAAATGGGGGGGGGGGGGGGGGGGGGGGGGGGGGGGGGGGGGGTTGGGTTGCGGTTCAAATGTTTGCAAATGAATTAGTAGTCTACTCTATTTAATGTTCTGATTGAATTCAATGTTAATGTATATACAGAGAAAAATATTTTCGAATTGAGACTGCCTGCCCATTACCATAGAAATCCATTGTTATTCTACTCAATGGTTCTAAGAAGTTATAGGTTGGAAAACAAATCATGTGAACATAATTCATGTATATCAAGGGGATCGTTTATCTGTGTTCATGATAATGATTTGCTGGATTGGATGTCAATCATTAAAATTATGTAATTTGTTCCATATGCCGTTGTTTTCAATGCATTCTATCTCTTAATGAATAGTATAGAACTTTGTACTATGATATGCAAGGTTGCTCCATATGGTCTTTCTTTTGTTGTTTTGAAATGTATGGTGGTTTCTTGGTGGTGCTTATGCTTTTTATGTGCTAGGAATGATTGGTTTATAATAGCCTGTTTTTGTCTGTTTTATAATGTGCATTACCTGAGTTGTATGATACCTTGTTGAAATTCTGTGTTCTTTCTATTATTTAAGGGTATGCTTTTGACTGTTGTGAGAGTTTGTCATTTTATTGGTTCATGTATGACAGTGAACCCCTCCAACTATGCATTCTATATGCCAGACAATGGATGGGATTCAAAATCTGCTTATGATGTGACACAATTGAATGCATAAATTTGTGATGAATATTTCCTTATTTTCTGGTTGAAATTAGTGGCAGAATCCTAACTTTACAGAAACTAAATCATTAGGAGGAAAAAGGTGTTTTTTGGGAGGCAAACGATTTTTCTTGGGAGGCAAACGGTTTTTTTTAAGGTTTGATTTTAGGGGGAACAGGTTTTTTTCAAAACAAACACTATTATTACACATTTTTACTGACAGGGTATTTTGGTACTTTTACATATCATTTGGGATTCTATTGTCACATTTTCTCAAAAGGGACATAAATGTTAAGTCACTACTTAAATATGCCACTTTTATCCTTGTCCCTTTTTTTAATATGGATATAAAATATCTTTTAATATTTAAAAGGTTTAGGAGTGAGAATCCTAAGAGATAGGGAGGAAATGGGTGGGGAGGGGATGGGAATGACAATCTCATTTCATAACCTTAAAGTTGTGTGAAACCAAAGTAAATACATACAATCATATTCATTCCTTATTTCCATTTTTTAATCCCACTAGTAAATTAACAATCCATTAGATTTATGCATTAACTAAAGTTCCCATATCAGTGAGGTGGATTCAAATTATGGATGACATGTTATGTTAAAGCATCATTTTAAAACAAAAGTTCGTTACCAACAGGCGCTGAAATCAATTTTGTGGGTAGGTGACGGCCACTTCAAAATTGTCTTAAACAAATCAAGAAAACTTTCGAATATAATGAATTTTTAATTGTATTGCTTTCTATAAAGTTTGTTCAATCGTCATTTTGGTGTAATCAAATCTGAGACCAGCCACCACTGTGCTTGCCAGGCTTCTTTGGCAAAACCTGAAATATTAACTCATGTCTCAGTGTAACAGAATACACTATTAAAAGGTAAAACCTAAATCATAACTATATTATAATTGACTTTGGACCGATTATGTAAGCCTTTAAAGATGAAGTGCACATAGGCTTTACATATTTGATTTGCTATAAAATTGCAGTTTAAAGGTCCAACGCAAGGCTTACATATATGTATCAAATTGAATGACGTGATTACTTAAACAATATGGCAGAGAGACGCTAAAAGGGACCACCCACAAGAGAATTCACACATTGTTGATCTTGAAGTCTATACCATAAGATATTTACGAAATAGTAATTGTAGTTCACATTTGTTATTTTTTCTTTTTAAAAAAAGTAAAGGCAAATGAAAGTAAAGAAGCTATTAAAGAAAATATTCTACTAAATGGGAATTTATAGTTTTTACCTAATGAAAAGGAAATTTTTGTTTTTATCCAGATTTTAAAAAAAAAAATGGTTTTTGACCTCTTAAACAAATTATTTCCATTGTATACTCAAGATTACCCAAATACTCTTAAGTTAAAATCACTCAAATGTCCAAACTTGAAATTATTAAAATAACCTTCTTCATCCTAACAATATCCTCAATTTTTCCTCTTCTCCATAAATGATTTTTGAGATTTAATTCATCATTACAACTGGAAAACAATCTAGTGAGGGATTATTCATTCGAGCTTCTTCATCCATTGAAGTTTTTTGATCCATTCAAGTTTTATTCATTGAAGGTTTTGAAGATTCTTTTTCCATTTGAGTTATAAAGGCAATGTATGTATATATTTTGGTTGGTTTTTAAGTTGTTTTGTTCATATTGCAAGTTAAAAGACTCTAAGAATGATTTGGTTGTGAGATATATGGTATTATGAAATCTGTGATGAAATTTATAAAATCTGCGACGAAATCGGTTTGTCATAATTGATAATCGGTTTTTCGCATAATGGAAAACCGATTGAAGAGGTGTACCGATTTTTCAATCACTGAAAAAATGGGCTTGGTTTTTCAATTACAGAAAAATCGATTGATCAATTTTTACGGTTTTTCTAGTTTTCAGAGAATGAAAACCAATAACTTCACTGAAAAACCGAATTCAACATTTTTTTTTAATGTTTTTTTATATATTTGTGTTGTTATGTATTGAATATGATTCAATATGATTGTGTTTTGTAATGTCGTCCAATTAAAATGAGATTAATTTATTAATACTATTATTTGATTTGAATATTATAGGAATGGCTCAAGAGACAGTTATAATAAACTTTGATGGAGAGTGAAATGGATGTAATTACGTTGGAGGGGAGTCGATGATGTATGGGGTCCACAAAAATAGTAAATTTGCATTATCGGTGGACGTTGTATACAGAGAGATTGGTATTGATAGAAAATGGTGGGATATTCGTATATATTATTTACTACAAAGTATGACAAATGGTCAAGTTGAAAAGATACGTATCATGTCTGATTTTGGTGTTGTTGGTTTAATGGCAATAAAAAATATTGATGTTAAAGAGATTTATATCGATAAGATTGCAAGAGATTTTGGAGCTGAGGTTAGTAGGCGTACCGTTCATCCATTTGTCACCGATTCAATACCAAACACAAGACACGACGAGACAAATACAGATAGACCTATAAATCTACATATGGTTGAAAGTTATTTTTATCTTACTTCAGGTATTAGGAGCAATCAGGTTGATACTTCTGTCACCCTATTTACATCGGTTGAAAGTCCTATTTGTGACGTTAATGATGACTATATGAATTATGGTACTAATGATGAAGATCGGGACACAGATGATAATGGTGATAGGATACAAGATAGTAACGAAGAGCAAACTGGATATAGTGATAAAAAAAAAAAAAAACTCGATTTGATGATGTCGCTAAAAAAAAGAGTTTCCAGATATAAAATTTTTAGGTTTACAATTTCAAAACAATCATTTATAACTATACTAGATTGTTCCTGGTGTGGAACCGAGAGACATTGAAGCTATTTCAAGCGCTATGTCAACCGTCTACCAATATGGTACGTTGTATAAAAGAGTATTCTTTAATAATAAAGAAGAAATAAGTATAGCTATTGGAGAATATGCTCTGAAAGCTAAGTTTGAATATCTGATTAGATGTTCAGACATGGAGCGATTTGAAACCGGTTGTAAAGATAAAACTTGTAACTTTATAGTTCATGCAAGATGTAGAAAGGGTTATTCAATGTGATTTGTGTTGAAGTATGTAGTGAAACACACGTGTCATCAAATAGCCATGGAATCATATATGAAAAGTTTGAAGGCAATTGTCATTAAAAATTGTATGCAAGAAAGGTAGGAAGAGATATTTATACACCTAATCGTTTAGTTGGAGAAATTCTAGAGCAGTACGGAGTTCAGATCTTATACAATAAAGCTTGGAAGGCTTTACATGCAAAGAAACTAGCAAATGGGCAAGTGGATGAATCATATCAATAACTTCCATCCTACTTTAAGATGTTAAAATTTTTAAATCCCAGCACAATGACGACAATTAAGAGAGATGAAAACAATCGGTCCTTGTATTCTTTCGTTGCACTTGGAGCTTCTATTAAGGATTTTTGGTCTTACATGACGGTGGTTGTTGCTATTGATGCCACTTATTTGAAAAGTGAATATAAAAGGGTGATTTTTTTTGTTGCATGCAAGGATGGGTCGAAGATGATTTATCCCATCGCTTTTGGATTTGCTAACGGAGAGTCAGATTATTTATGGACTTAGTTCTTAAAAAAGTAGAAAAGGCAATCGAGGTATCAGACGATTTGCTTATCATATCGGATCATCATAAGAGCATATCGAATTAAATGAAAGCAGTTTTTCATGAAGTCCTACATGTGTTATGTTTTTTTCACTTGTAACAAAACCTTAAGCAACACTGTAAAAAGCGTTTGGATGTGGAAAATGTATTTTATAATGTAGCATATTGTTATATGCTGATGAATGCAACAAAATATTGGAAGAAATACGTGCGTTACATCCGAGCACACATACAACTTTGGTTAAGGCTGGAGTGAGCAGGTAGTCACGAGCATATTGTTCAAGAAGAAGATATGAAATGATTACTATCAACATTGTAGAGTTGCTCAACAATTGCATGATGCAAGCACGTCGTTTACCAATAACAACTACACATAAATATGTAAGAAATGTATTGCAGAGATGGTTTAATAATAAACATGTTGCCGCTAAAAAGCTCACGATGTATGTTACCACTACTGCGTATAATCGTATCATGTTGGCAAAAGATTTATCCACGAAAGGTAGCGTACATCCCATTACAAAATCGTATCGTTACAGTGTCATACATCCTAGTAAAGGAGATATGATAGTTGACATTCAATAGCACACATGTACGTGTAAGTAGTGGAACCTTGGTCAATTGTCATGTGTTCATACATGTGCTGTGGCCAGGTATGGTAATTATACATTGTTGTTTTCAGTATTTCATGTTATATCGTGACACTTAAATTGTTGATACATATCAAGTTCAAAGGCGTCAGTTGTGATACACTTTGCAGTCAAAACTACAGCGTGGAATGGCTGAAAGCCCCATATTGACGTTCAATTAATCCCATCCCTAAATTGGTCAGTTGGAATGTTTCTACGGAAGTTAGAAGTATGGTTATATTACCACCCAAAGGTAAAAGACAAGCAGGTATGCTGAAGAAGGTTCGGATTCTTTCAACTGGAGAAGATCGTCGTCGAAAAAAGTGTGGAAGATGTGGTCAGAGGGGACACAACCGTCTTCATTGCCCTAACCCTCCAACTTCCATCAACGAAGGGACAAGCGCAAACGTGGATGCGGATGTTGGAATGAGTACAAATGCTAGTGAAAATGCGTCGCGCTCCCGAAGATGCTGCTTGTGTCATGAGACTGAACACAACCAATGTCGATGTCCTCAACGGTTTCCTACTCCCAATCCAGAGGTGGCTACTGACGAAAATTATGAATAGCAATTGATTGACATTTTGTTTATGCATGTTTCATGTAAAATGTTTTCATGTTAATTACTCCATTATGTAATAATATAGCTGTAACAATATAATCGAATCAGTTACTAAATTATTAATCTATTTCTATTGTTTTTGTATCATTTTAGAAGCTCGAAACCATAAAATAGGGTGGAAAATAAAAATCGATTTTTAAGGGTGCCTGAAAAACCAACGGTTTTTAAGAGTGCATGAAAAACCGATGATTTATACCAAGTGTGGATCGGTTTTTAAGGGCGCCTTGAAAAACCGACATCGGTTTTTCAAGCGCCCTTAAAAACCGATCCACACTTGGTTTCGATTTATACCTTCCATATTTCTTTCTGTGACTAACAAATGATCCCAAAATTGTTTCAAGCTAACCAATTAACATTAAATTACACAAATAACCAGTTTTATAACCCCATATGGTCACATTCAAGTAACATACGATAATATCATGCCAATATTTCATTTAAAACCCTTTCATGTTGATCCATTGCACTATGATGGTCGATAATGATGATCTTTTATTTGATATAACATCATTTCAATTATTTTTGTATCATTTTAGAAGTTTGGAACCATAAAATAAAGTGAAAAAAGGAGTTAAAATAGAAGAAAAATATAAATCGATTTCTAAGGGTGTTAAAAAAAAAAACCGGATGCCACTTGCCTTCAATTTTTTTCTTCCATATGGCTTTTTATGACCAACAAATGACTTCAAAATTGCTTCAAGCTAACCAATTAACATTAAATTACACAAATAACCAAATTTATAACCTCACATCAATAGATTCAAGTAACATAGAACAATATCATGATAATATTTCACTTAAAACCCTTTCATGTTGATCCACTGTACTATGATGGTCGATAATGATAATATTTTATGAGATATAACATCATTTCTATTATTTTTGCATCATTTTAGAAGTTTGGATCCATAAAATAGAGTAAAAAGAGAGGGTTAAAATGGAACTTTCATATGCATCGGTTTTTAAGGGCACCTGAAAAATCAGTATCAATTTTAGGCGTCCTTAAAACCAATCTTCACTTGGCTTCAATATTTCATCATTCTCGGTTTTCTAATGGAATGAAAAACCGATCTCGGTTTTTTAACGTCAATGAAAAACCAATTCAATGATTTTGAACCTTATAAAGTGATTATATTTTATGAGTTAAAATTAGATACTTAACATTATTTTCAATCTAATTTGAATAAAGGGTTTAATTTACTTAACATTGTTGATTGTAATACACTGTCATAAAAGTCTGCATGATAAAAATTAAACATGTTATTAAAGATCAATGACACATGAAATAGTAAATGCATAACTAACTGAAATGTAAATACTTACAAACAAAGAACTGCCATAGCTAGCGTATCTATAGTCTTCCACTTCATTCCACCATTTTCTTGGTAGACACGCCAAATAAGAATCGATGTGCTTGTTATTCAACCACATGTTTTCGTTCTTGAGGCTGACCAATGTGGTTGGTATCACACACCAACTACAACGATCAACTGGACATCTACAATTCAAAGCAAAAAAAAAAAAAAAAAAAAAAAATTTTTATAAATTTTCTTACATTAACAACTAGAATGCATGAATTATTATACTTTGTTCCTATACCCGAGACCTAAATTGGTTGAAGCTTTATATTCATTATAGACAACTTCTACAGACTCCGCCACCTCATCCACCTATTGTTGGGCCATTTTTCTTTTCTTTTTCGTCTGCCCAAGATCCGTGTATGGTGCCCGTAGAGGTGCTACTGGCTTCATGTTTCGTTTGCTTCGTTCCTAAATGCTTTCATTCTGCAGTTGTAAGTAAATTAAAAACAAGAATTACACATTTACAATTATATGTCATAATGCAACACAATAGAGATACAATGTCTACCTGATCATGCTCATGCTCAGCCTCTACACCTGATACACCTCCTAAGTCCTTCTAGGAGTGGTAGACCTCCTGCTCCTCCTATTGATGAGGTGACTGGTGGACACCCCATGACTGAAAGACCTCCTGTTCCTCCTGTTAATAGGGTGACTGGTGGACACCTTGTGCTTAAAAAACCTCTTGTTCCCTCTGTTGATGGGGTGATTAGTGGACGCCCTGTGACGGAAGGACCTCTTGTCTCTCCTAATGGATGGCTGACTGGCTTACGTCGATAGGTGACCAACAGACACCTTCGTCTTGATGTGATGGTGGTGGTGGTAGTGACGGGTAATACGCGTGCTCATCTCGGACAAAGCTTCCACCATCATCATCATCGTCGTCGTCATCTAGATCATGCCCACCAACCGGAGACCTGAAAATTTTTAAATGCTCTTCCACCCGTCTCAGCCTCCTATCCATCTCCCTTACAATCTTCAAGGTTGTCTTCTGCCTCCTATCTGTCCTACTTAACTTCTTATGGGTTATGTTCTGTAAATCCATAATACATTCAAACAATTGTTTCACCTGTCGAATAGAATCATATATATATATATATATCATTTTACACATTGCACACAATTTTAAAAAATTTTTGACAAAGTCTCTCCTATTTTTTGAGTATCTAGAGAAATAAAATCTGCATATTTAAATAAATTACACTTCATCTATCATGTTTAGAGACTCCGTCTCTCTTTCACACTTTGTACTACTATACAACATGTCCACATCTTTTACATTTACTACAATGAAAATTCATTTAATAATATTATAAATAGAAGATCCGTACCTTATAATCTACGTTCCATACATCGTGCATTTTTTTGGCCCGAAACTCTGATAAGGTATCCTCTTATTCAGATTACACGTTTTGGACGTCTTCATTTAGATCATCGTCACCCTTCACCTCATCATCATCCTCTACCTCATCATCACCTCTTCCACCCTCTACCTCATAATCATCATCACCCCCTACACCATTATTGTAACCATCGTCGTCGTCATCATCATCATCATCATCATCATCACCCCCACTCCCTTCCCCACCAACTCTATGTACATCTTCATGAACCATATGATTTGGATTAAAAGATTTCCAATAATCCATGTCCCTTTCGATGTCAGTAGGCTCAAAGGTTTGCGCAACGTCAACTATCTGCATTATATAAATATATATAGTAATATTACAATGATATACTTAATATAAATAATGATAATTATAACAAACAAATAATTGACACCAATATAGGTTATGTTCGCTGATAAACCCCGATTCTAGTTTCCTCGAAGAATTCATTTCCGGCGATCAGATAGAGAATAAAGAGTTCAGAAATAGTACAAGGGGCCCGGTTAGAATTCGATTATATTTATAAGATCCTGAGTGTCGTGTCAAGAAGAAATGAAAATTTTCGATGAATAATGTTCGGATCCAGAACGATAGTGATTTTTTCGAAAAAGATCCGAAATTAGTGTTTAAAATCGAATTTGGACCCGGTTATATTGTCCAGAGTCATAAATTGAGATTCGGTGAGAAACGGAAGTTTTCTGTGAATAGTATCTTTCGAACAGAAATTTTTGAATAAATAGTAAAATTTTTGAAAATAAACCTTAACGGTCGAAAAGGTCCGAAAATAACAGGAGAGTATAGAGAAATAGAAACGGATCAAAAAGAAGACCATTTGAGTTAGTTTTAAGCGATCCGAAAAAATTACAATATTGGCCTTTTGAGAGATTAATGGGTTTTAATGAGTTTAAACCCAATTGAAATTTTTTCGAAGCATGAGATTAATAAATAAGAAACCCAATTAAAGTATTTCATAATCAATTTGAAGATTAGATGTGACGAGACCTTTCCCGAATCCCTCCTCTGGACCCGAGAAAGACCTCGTAGCACTCCAAAAGAATTCCCACGAACCCTATACTCAGTCCAGAGGAACCCCGTCAGGGCACCAGAAACTCATCTATCTAAATATTTTAACTTGTTTTATAAGGTGACAGTGATAGAAATTTTTCACTTTCAAATAAAAATTTTGGCAGCATGCCATCTATTTTCTAAACTATGCCACCCTGTAAGTTTCAAATACAATTTATAAAACACTTCTATGAAATCAATTTCTCAACTTCCAGAGCCTCCGGCTCATTTCTCACAACACAACCACAAACAGTTAAATAAAATCTTAAAACTGAATTTCAGAAAACCTAAATAAAACATTTTTAACTAAAGCATCCACGATTTCTTTAAAATATTTACAACTATATACACAGACATATACATGATCAAAATAACAAAAGGTATACATGTAGTAGGTGTCATCCTATGCGTCCGCCTGCACGTCTGAATGAACCTCGTCGACTGGACGACTAGCTCCTGTGCTTGTGGGAGAATTTTTTTTAAGAAAACATTTAAAGAAAACTATTAGTATAACTCAGTGAGTGGTTAATTTGTATAAACTAAAACTCATTTCTGTGTAAAGTATTCTCCCAAAACAATTTTTAAAACTACAATACTTTCTAAAATTCTTTTCTAAAACACTTTCTGGAATCTTTTTTTTTTTAAAAAAAAAAAACCTTTTCTGATGCTCTCCTAAATGGTAACCCAAAGAATATCTACTCCTGGCATGGTAGCATATAAACTCTAGCTAACCACTAGGAGTGGGGAATCTACCATGTGTAGTCACCGAAAGCGGGCCCACGCTGCGGACCGACTACACTACCCTATACGTGTATACGGATCACTCATGCCTCGCTCACACAAGAGTCGACTAGACTCAAATCTCACTGACTGACTTCCTCTCATCTACCGTATCACGCATAAGGCATTCGGTCGGGTACTAAACTGGGGCTAGGGTAAACCATAGGCTATTAAAATCTTTTTTTTCTTAATACACTATAATATTCTAAATCTTAAGGCAATAAACCTAAAATCTTTAATTCTAGCACAATCTTATGTACATAAATAATAAACAAAAATCTTTATGCTAGAATTATAATATAAATTCAATTAATAAATAAATAACTACTTATATAAATTCTTTTAACTTTACAATAAACTTAAAGAAAATATAAACTTTAAAAATTTGTATTTCCACTCATAATATGTCTTCAGATATAATCCGATCCTCCTCCGTATACCTCTGGAACTCTCCGCTTTTACCCTAAAACATCAAATATCCATTTAGAGTCGCTTAACTCATTCAAATAACATTCAAAATCAATAAAAATCTCATTTATCTCTATTAATATCCTTTAATGCCTAAACTTTAGGATTTCAATTTCTATTAAATCGGGACTTTCGAAATCTGTTTTCTTTACATAAATCCTACTTATTCTTTCCTATGAATACCTCAGTATACTTAATTTCATCGTCGGAAGTTCGGAACGAAATTCGCTCTATTTCGCTTACTAATAAAAATCACTTTTCGTTTCGAATGTCCGACAACTTCAAAAATCAATCCTCTAGCGTTCTAACACCCAACTATGATTAAATAAATAGTTTCGAACGTTAAATAAACGCATTTGGAAGGATCTGGGAAAATACCCTTCAACTCGTCCATTTAGCTCCGAAATCGATCCTAAACTTTTCGTTTTCGAAATCTAACTTCATAAGATTATTTTCTAACCTCTAAAACATCTATCTAATGCCTTAGAATCGAAAATAGAATCAGATCTCATAAAAACTCATTTTGGCCATTACTTTCTCTCACTTTTTCACCTATTTTTCTTCCACCAAATCACTCACAAATTATACCAAAATTATTCTCACAAGTCCCTCTTATCATCCTTAAACTAAAATTTGAAAAATAAACTAGAGAGAGAATGGATTTTCATATGATACATAAAATTTTAAACTGAAATAACTCACCAAATAGGCGATCTTTTCGCTTCAAATTTTTGGGTTAGCTAGAGGAGATGACGAGGAACAACTTTCGTGAAGAAACCTCGACGAAAATCGGACCGGATCTTCCTCTCTCTTCCTCTCTCTCTCTTTCTCTCTCTTTTCTTTTCTTTTCTTTTTTTTTTTTCTTTTCTGGTTCTCTTTTCTTTCTCGACACAAATGTCTCCTAATGAGACAAAAATCCATTTTTATATATATTTATGCTCAATTATAATTTAGTCCCTCAAGCAAATTTCATTTTATCATCTCAAACTTTCAATAATCTTACTAATGCCCAAAAAATATAATTCATTCCTAATCACTTTGTAATCGTACCGGGGTCAACCAAATGACATCCGACTTGCGATACGAAAATATAATAAACTTCAGATAACACTACTGGAGTTATACGATTCGACCGTAACTCAATTCGAAGATTTCTAATACCATAAAATAATAAATCTGGGTGAGGGCTTACAATTTCTCCCCTCTTTAAAATAAATTTCGTCCTCGAAATTTAAATAACATGCTTGAATAAAAAAGATTAGGATATTGCTTCCGCATTTGCTCCTCAGACTCCCATGTCGCCTCTTCCACTGAGTGATTCCTCCACAAGACTTTTACCAATGGAATAGTCTTGTTGCGAAGAACCTGATCCCTCATATCTAAAATCTGAACTGGACTCTCTTCGTAGGTCAGGTTCTCTCTCAATTCCACTGGCTGCTCTGACAATACATGTGAAGGATCTGGCATATACTTGCGAAGCATCGAGACATGGAATACATTATGAATCCTGGATAACTCTAGTGGCAACTCCAGTCGATAAGCCACATTTCCAACTCTTTCGATCACCTCATAGGGACCAATATATCGTGGACTGAGCTTCCCACGTCTAGCAAATCTGATGATCTCTTTCCATGGTGATATCTTCAGAAATACCTTATCCCCTACCTGGAACTCCAGATCTCTTCTTCTCTTATCTACATAGCTTTTCTGACGATCCTGAACGATCTTCAATCTGTCCCGAATAACCCTGATTTTATCTGTAGTCATTTGAACAAGCTCGGGCCCTAATAATCTCCTTTCACCTACTTCTTCCCAACTTAATGGCGTCCTGCATCGTCTTCCATATAAAGCCTCATATGGTGCCATACCGATACTGGCCTGATAACTGTTATTGTAGGCGAACTCGATCAGTGGTATATAAGTATCCCAACTCCCGCCAAACTCCATCACACATGATCTCAACATATAATCTAAAATCTGGATAGTGTGCTCAGACCGTCCGTCTGTCTGTGGATGGAATGCTGTACTGAAATGTAATCGAGTGCCTAAGGCTCTCTGTAAACTAGGCCAAAATTAAGATGTAAATCTAGGATCTCTATCAGAAACAATAGAAACTGGAGCTCCATGAAGCCTAATAATCTCATCAACATACAATTTGGCTAATCGATCTAGGGAATAAGTACTACGGATGGGTAGAAAATGAGCTGACTTCGTAAGACGATCAACTATCACCCATATACCATCATACCCACTCCGACTACGTGGAAAACCAAACACAAAATCCATCGTAATGTGCTCCCATTTCCACTCTGGAATGGAGAGCGGTTGAGCTAATCTTATAGGTCTCTGATGCTCTGTTTTAACCTGCTGACAAATCAAACATCTGGATACGTACTCAGCTATCTCCCTCTTCATACCTTTCCACCAGAAATGCTCTTTCAAGGTATGGTACATCTTTGTACTACCAGGATGCATCACATAAGCTGAAGAATGAGCCTCATCCAGTATCTCTCTCTTAAGATTCACCAAGTCTGGAACACATAATCGTTGTCCCATCATCAGTGTATCGTCATCTCTCACTGAGAAGTCCTGGCCTTTACCCAACTCAACTCCCTATTTGATCGTGACTAACTGAGGATCTTGTCCCTGAAGCTCTCTAATCCGATCTGAGAGTACCGGTCTAACTTGAAATGTGGCTAACAGTGCACTTGAATCCGAAGTCATCAACTAAACCCCTAAAGATCTCATCTCCCTCAACAACGGATAGTACCCTGCTCTCAAATGTGCCACTGAGCTACTAGGCTGTCTACTCAGGGCATCAGCCACTACATTAGCTTTTCCTGGATGGTACTCTATAGAGCAATCGTAGTCTTTAATTAGTTCCAACCACCTTCTTTGCCTCATATTCAATTCTTTCTGCGTAAGTAAATACTAGAGACTCTTGTGGTCTGTGAAAATCTGGCAAGAAACCCCATACAAGTAGTGTCTCTAGATCCTCAGTGCGAACACCACTGCTGCTAACTCCAAATCATGAGTTGGATAATTCTGTTCATGCTTCTTCAATTGTCGCGATGCATATGCTATTACTTTTCCATTTTGCATCAAAACACAGCCCAAGCCCTGTCTTGATGCATCACTATATACCACGAATCCTTCTGTCCCAGAACGAAGTGTAAGAATATGAGCTGTGGTCAGCCGAGCCTTCAATTCATCAAAACTTTACTGACAGGCCTCTGACCACTCAAATTTAACATCCTTTCTTGTAAGTTTCGTCAAAGGAATGGCTATCCTGGAGAATCCCTCTACGAATTTCCTGTAATACCCTACTAATCCCAAGAAACTCCTAACCTCTGTAACTGTGGCTGGTTGCTTCCATTGTAAAATAGCTTCAACTTTTTGGGGGTCGACACTAATCCCATCTGCGGATACCACATGCCCGAGAAAAGAAACCCTGTCCAACCAAAACTGACACTTACTGAACTTAGCGTACAGTTGGCGATCCCTCAAAGTTTGCAAAACTGCTCTCAAGTGCTCAGCATGTGCCTCCCTACTGCCCAAATACACTAGAATATCATCAATGAACACTATCACAAAATTATCCAGAAAATCATGAAACACCATATTCATCAAGTCCATAAATACCGCGGGTGCATTGGTTAGCCCGAAAGGTATAACCAAAAACTCATAGTGTCCATATCTCGTCCTGAAGGTAGTCTTGGGAACATCTTCTGCCTTAATCTTCAACTGATGGTATCCAAATCTCAGATCAATCTTTGAAAACACATTATCCCCCTGAAGCTGATCAAATAGATCATCAATGCGAGGAAGTGGATACTGGTTCTGTACCGTTACTTTATTCAACTCCCTGTTATCAATGCACAAACGCATACTGTCATCTTTTTTCTTCACAAATAACACTGGTGCTCCCCAGGGAGAAACACTCGGTTTGATAAAACCCTTATCCACTAACTCTTCTAACTGCACCTTTAACTCTCTCAACTCAGTAGGTGCCATCCTGTAGGGTGCTCTGGCTATAGGTGTTGTTCCCGGAATCAAATTTATTTCAAACTCAATCTCCCTATCTGGCGGCAACTCAGGAAGATCATCCGGGAATACATCTGGAAACTCCCCAACCACGGGAATATCCTATAATCTGGCCCTAGTCTCTATAGTGTCCACTACATAAGCCAAATAACCCATACACTGATTCCTCAACATCTTCCTAGCTGTCATAGCTGATATCATACACGAAGGAAGCATCTTACGCTCACCCTTAAACACAACATCTGGCTCCCCTGGAGTACTGAGTCTGACTTCCTTTCGGAAGCAATCAACTGTGGCACGATGAGTAGCTAACCAATCCATCCCCAGTATCATATCAAAATCATGAATATCCAGCAATATCAGACTAACTGGGAATGATCTGCCCTCAATCACCACCTGACCACCTCTGTATACCCTCTCAGCCACCAATACATCTCTAGTAGGAGTAGCAACTATCATCCCACTCTCTAAGGGCTCTAAAGACAATTCTACCCTACTAGCAAAACTCTCAGAAATGAAAGAATGCATGGCCCCCGGGTCTACCAAAGCATGAGCATCTAATCCGGAAATCGAAACAGTACTTGTAACCACCTCTGGAGTAGTCGTTGCCTCCTGCTGGGTAACAGCAAACACCCTTGCCTGTACTGGAGGTCTCCCTGGCTGTCCTCTGGCTGAGGTACCTCGACCCATACCTCTACCTGACTGTGTAGGAGTCCCTGCTCCTCTCCCTTGTGGACCTCCCCTACCTCTCGACTGCCCTGTACTCGACTGTGCCTGAGTCACTGGTCTCGACTCACTAGTCTCTACTACAATCCTCTGTGGGCAATCCTTCTTTAAATGTCCCTCCTGACCACATAAGTAACACCCAATCCGGCCAAAATAACACTCTCCTCGATGTTGTCTACCACAAGTAGCACATGGAGGAATACTACTCTGGCCACTGCCTTTACTCTGAGAACCTAATGGCAGTTTCACTGATCCCTGACTGGAGGTGGCTCCCTGACTCTGCTGTCTGCCTGAAAATCCTCTAGATCTGCCTTCTATCTTTGGGGTCTTACTGGGTCCCCCTGTCTGCCATCCCTGACTCTGGCCCCTCTTCTGCTGCTGTGATCTCTCTACCTGAACTGATCTCTCCACTCTCAGAGCTGCCTCTACTAGTCTCCCATAATCTCTATAATCTGTAGCAGCTACATATGTCTTGATTCTGGTGTTCAGGCCATGAAGAAACTTATGACACTTATTTGCTTCATCCTCTACAATGAACGATGCCACTCGGGATAGCTCTGTAAATTTCTTCTCGTACTCCTCTACCGTCATATTACCCTGAATCAGACGGTAGAACTCATCAACCTTTGCATCCCTGTAGGCCCTGGGATAAAACTTCTCATTGAAATATTCTTTAAACTGGACCCATGTCAGTGGCTCTACAACTCTCCTCCTGACTGAATCCCACCAATCTCTCGCGGAGGCTCGCAGGAGAAATGAAGCAATCGAAACCCTCTAGGGATCTACACACTCCATCTGATCAATGAACCTCTCTGTGCTCTATAACCACTCTAACACTGCATCTGGGCCCCTTGATCCGTCAAAACCCTTAGCGCCTAACTTTCTGGCCCTCTCTACAGTGGCGCTTGGTGTGCGAGGTCTCATCCCCTGAATAATCTGGGCCAATCTCTCAATAGGATAAACTGTTGGCCTTGCCATTGCTGGCTCCTGCGGTATCTCTGGCTGAGGCTCATTAACTGACTCATGAATGGGCTCCTCAGCCTCAGGTATAGGAGTAGGAACAGATGTAGAAGCAGTCTCAGCGACGGCTCTGCGTGTGCGGGGACGACCAACTCGACGTATAGCCATACTACCATTAAAAATAATGAATGTCATGCAATGTTTAAAAATTTTAATATACAAAAATATATAAATAACTTTTGTGGATGCTTAACTTTTTCAATAATTTTCTAAATCATTTTAATCAAAGGCTCTGATACCAAATTGACGAGACCTTTCCCGAATCCCTCCTCTAGACCCTAAAAAGACCCCGTAGCATCCCGAAAGAATTCCACGAACCCTATACTCAGCCCGGAGGAACCCCGTCAGGGCACCAGAAACTCATCTATCTAAATATTTTAACTTCTCTTACAAGGTGACAATGATAAAAATTTTTCACTTTTTAATAAAAATTTTGGCAGTATGTCGTCTATTTTCTAAACTATGCCACCCTATAAGTTTCAAATATAATTTATAAAACACTTCTATGAAATCAATTTCTCAACTTCCAGAGCCTCTTACTCATTTCTCACAACACAACCGCAAATAGTTAAATAAAATCTTAAAACTGAATTTCAGAAAACCTAAATAAAACATTTTTAACTAAAGCATCCACGATTGCTTTAAAATATTTACAATTATATACACGGACATATACATGATCAAAATAACAAAAGGTATACATGTAGTAGGTGTCGTCCTATGCGTTCGCCTGCACGTCTGAATGAGCCTCGTCGACTGGACGACTAGCTCCTGCGCCTGTGGAAGAATTTTTTTTAAGAAAACATTTAAAGAAAACTATGAGTATAACTCAATTAGTGGTTAATTTTTATAAACTAAAACTCATTTCTGTGTAAAGTATTCTCCCAAAACAGTTTTTAAAACTACAATACTTTCTAAAATTCTTTTTTAAAACACTTTTTGGAATCTTTTTTTTAAAAAAAAAAAAACCTTTTCTGATGCTCGCCTAAATGGTAACCCAGAAAATATCTACTCCTAGCGTGGTAGCATATAAACTCTAGCTAACCACTAGGAGTGAGGAATCTACCATGTGTAGTCGCCGAAAGCGGGCCCACGCTGCGGACCGACTACACTACCCTATACGTGTATACGGATCACTCATGCCTCGCTCACACAAGAGTCGACTAGACTCAAATCTCACTGACTGACTTCCTCTCATCTACCGTATCACGCATAAGGCATTCGGCCGAGTACTAAACTGGGGCTAGGGTAAACCATCGGCTATTAAAATCTTTTTTTTTCTTAATACACTATAATATTCTAAATTTTAAGGCAATAAACCTAAAATCTTTAATTCTAGCACAATCTCATGTACATAAATAATAAACAAAAATCTTTATGCTAGAATTATAATATAAATTCAATTAATAAATAAATAACTATTTATATAAATTCTTTTAACTTTACAATAAACTTTAAGAAAATATAAACTTTAAAAACTTGTATTTCCACTCATAATACGTCTTCGGATATAATCCGATCCTCCTCCGTATACCTCTGGAACTCTCCGCTTTTACCCTAAAACATCAAATATCCATTTAGAGTCGCTTAACTCATTCAATTAACATTCAAAATCAATAAAAATCACATTTATCTCTATTAATATCCTTTAACGCCTAAACTTTAGGATTTCAATTTCTATTAAATCGGGACTTTCGAAATCCGTTTTCTTTACATAAATCCTACTTATTCTTTCCTATGAATACCTCAGTATACTTAATTTCATCGTCGGAAGCTCGGAACGAAATTCGCTCTATTTCGCTTACTAATAAAAATCACTTTTCGTTTCGAACGTCCGACAACTTCAAAAATCAATCCTCTAGCGTTCTAACACCCAACTATGATTAAATAAATAGTTTCGAACGTTAAATAAACGCATTTGGAAGGATCTGGAAAAATACCCTTCAACTCGTCCGTTTAGCTCCGAAATCGATCCTAAACTTTTCATTTTCGAAATCTAACTTCATAAGATTATTTTCTAACCTCTAAAATATCTATCTAATGCCTTAGAATCGAAAATAGAATCAGATCTCATAAAAACTCATTTTGGCCATTACTTTCTCTCACTTTTTCACCTATTTTTCTTCCACCAAATCACTCATAAATTATACCAAAATCATTCTCACAAGTCCCTCTTATCATCCTTAAACTAAAATTTGAAAAATAAACTAGAGAGAGAATGGATTTTCATATGATACATAAAACTTTAAACTGAAATAACTCACCAAATAGACGATCTTTTCGCTTCAAATTTTTGAGTTAGCTAGAGGAGATGACAAGGAACAACTTTCCTGAAGAAACCTCAGCGAAAATCGGACCGAATCTTCCTCTGTCTTCCTCTCTCTCTCTCTCTTTCTCTCTCTTTTTCTTTTCTTTTCTTTTCTTTTCTTTTCTGGTTCTCTTTTCTTTCTCGACACAAATGTCTCCTAATGAGACAAAAATCCATTTTTATATATATTTATGCTCAATTATAATTTAGTCCCTCAAGAAAATTTCATTTTATCACCTCAAACTTTCAATAATCTTACTAATGCCCAAAAAATATAATTCATTCCTAATCATTTTGTAATCGTATCGGGGTCAACCAAATGACATCCGACTTGCGATACGAAAATATAATAAACTTCAGATAATACTACTGGAGTTATACGATTCGACCGTAACTCAATTCGAAGATTTCTAATACCATAAAATAATAAATCTGGGTGAGGGCTTACAAGATGACCATGAAATATTTTCAGAATATTTTCCAGTCGAAGTGAAATTAGATTATAAATGGCAAAATAGACATTTTAAGTTAAGTATGCATGGATCACGCGTGAGCATAATATGTAGAAGTTTCAAGGAGTGTAACCAAAGTGAATGAGAATGGGTTAAAGAGAATAGACATAAAAATTAAGTATTAAGTTATAGATACGTATAAAAAAGTTATCGGTTTATTCGACCGGATTTCGGTTAGAAACATTTTTTTTATCAAGTATATATGAGAGATATTAGGCCGAAATTGAAACTTATAAAGTTAAATTGGCCATAAGATATGTGTAGAATATTTATGGAATATTTTTCGAAAGGATTATGTATTGAAAATTTTATTGAAATGAGAATTCGAATTTATACACCAAGGGGTAAAAATGTAACGTCTATGTAGGATTGACATGCATTAATTTATGAAAATGGTATGGGTGATTTACATGGGAGTAATGTTCAAAAGAGATTGAGTAAGCCCTGATTTTTGTTACGATATACAATCGATATTTTTCAATATATCGCGTAATTCAAAATTGATTTAGCTCTCACCCAGATTTATTATTGTATGGTATTAGAAATATTCGAATTGAGTTATGGTCGAATCGTATGCTTCCAGTAGTGTTATTTGAGGTTTATTATATTTTCGTATTACAAATCGGATGTCATTTGGTTGACCCTGGTACAATTACAAAGTGATTAGGAGTGATTTATGTGTTAATCAAGCGATGTGAGCTCACGGGATAAAATAAAAGATATTTTAAATCAACCAATAAGAAAAGAGATAAGTGTTTTTGAAAAATAGTGGTTATGGATGTGCCACATGTCATCTATTGATTGGTTGAAGAAATAAATGGATTGGAATATGTCAAGTGGACTAATAGAATTAAAAATTGTATAGTTTTGGACACTAGTAAGATTATTGGAAGTTTGAGGCGATTAAATGAAATTTTCTTGAGGGATTCTTTTGTAATTGAGCATTAGTATATATATAAATGTGTTTTGTCTTATTTGGGTGCATTTTGGTCGTGCAAACAAGAAAGAAAGAGAGAGAGAATTTGAGTGTCGAGAGTGAGAGCCGAAAACGCGCAAGAAAAAAAGAGGGAGAAAAGAAAGAGATCTGGTCCGAATTTCATCGCGATTTCTTCACGAAAGTTGTTCCTTATCACCTCCTCTAACTAACCCAATAAATTTGAAGCGAAAAGATGAGTCATGTCAGTTTAAACTTTGATGTTTTACGTGAAAACTCATTCTCTCTTTTGGTTCTTTTTCAAATCAGAGTTTAAAGGTGATGAGAGGGAG
The DNA here is from genome assembly GCA_019925255.1 of Litchi chinensis. NCBI lineage: Eukaryota > Viridiplantae > Streptophyta > Magnoliopsida > Sapindales > Sapindaceae > Litchi > Litchi chinensis. Next base: position 5,675 of record CM034462.1, on the reverse strand, counting down.
TTGTGAGGATGATTTTAGTGTGATTTATGAGTGATTTGGTGAAAGAAAAATGGGTGAGAAAGAGAGAGAAAGTCGCGATCAAAAATGGGTTTAGTGAGATCCGAATTAGTTTTCGATTCTAAGGCATTAGATGGATGTTTTAGAGATTATAAAATAATCTTATGAAGTTAGATTTCGAAAACGAAAAGTTTAGGATCGATTTCGAAGCTAAACGAATGAGTTGAAGGGTATTTTCCAAAATCCTTCTAAATGCGTTCGTTTAACATTCAAAACCGTTTATTTAATCATGATTAGGTGTTAAAACATTAGAGAATTGATTGTTGAAGTTGTCGGACGTTCGAAGCGAAAAGTAATTTTTACTAGTAAGCGAAATCGAATGAATTTCGTTCCGAGCTTTCAATAATGAAATTGAGTATACTGAGGTTTTCCTATGAAACAATAAATAGGATTCATGTAGAAAAAATGGATTTCAAAAGCCCCGATTGAATAGAAATTGAAATCCGAAAGTTTAGACATTAAAGGGTATTAATAGAGATAAATGAGATTTTTATTGATTTTGAACGTTATTTGAATGAGTTAAGTGACCCTAAATGGATATTTGATGTTTTATGATAAAAGTAGAGAGTTCCAGAGGTATACTGAGAATAATCAGATTCTATCCGATGACGTGTTGTGAGTGGAACTACGAGTTTTTAAATTTATATTTTCTTAAAGTTTATTTAAAATTAAAATAATTTATTATAAATAATTGTTCATTTATTAATTGAATTTATATTATAATTCTAGCATAAAGATTTTAGTTTATTATTTATGTATATGAGAATGTGCTAGAATTAAAGATTTTAAGTTTATTGCCTTGAGATTTAGAATATTTTAGTGTATTAAGAAAAAGAAATTTTATAGCCTATGGTTTACCTTAGCCCTAGTTTAGTACCCGGCTGAATGCACTATGCATGATACGGTAGATGAGAGGAAGTCAGTCAGTGAGATTTGAGTCTAGTCGACTCTTGTGTGAGCGAGATATGAGTGATCCGTATACACATATAGAGTAGTGTAGTTGATATGCAACGTGGGCCCGCTTTCGGTGACTACACATGGTAGATTCCCACTCCTAGTGGTTAGCTAGATTTTATATGCTATCACGCCAGGAGTAGATATTCCCTGGGTTACCATGTAGGCGAGCATTAGAAAAGATTTTAAGAAAAGATTTCAGAAAGTGTTTTAGAAAAGAACTTGAGAAAGCATTTTAGTTTTAAAAACTGTTTTTGGGAGAATATTTTATACAAAAATGAGTTTTAGTTTATATAAATTATACCATTCACTGAGTTATACTCATAGTTTTCTTTAAATGTTTTTCTTAAAAATTCTCCCACAGGAATAGGAGCTAATCGTCCAGCTGACGAGGTTCAATCAGACGTGCAGGCGGACAGATAGGATGACACTTACTACATATATATTTTTATTATTTTGATCATGTATATGTTTATATATATAGTTGTAAATAGTTTAAAGAAATAGTTGATCCATTAGTTAAAAATGTTTTATTAAAGTTTTCTGAAATTCGGTTTTCAGATTTTATTTATTTGTTTGTGGTTGTGTTGTGAGAAATGAGTCGAAGGCTCTGGAAGTTGAGAAATGAATGTCATAAAAGTGTATTTATAAACTGTATTTGAAATTTGCAGGGTGACATAGTTTAGAAAATAGACGGCATGTTGCCGAAATTTTTATTAAAAAACGAAAAATTTTTATCATTGTCATCTTGTAAAAGAAGTTAAAATTTTAGATAGATGAGTTTCCGGTGCCCTGACGAGATTCCTCCAAACTGAGTTAGGGTTCGTGGAAATTCTTTCGGGGTGCTACGAGGTCTTTCTCGGGTTCAGAAGAGGGATTCGGGAAGAGTCCCATCATTCGCCACTTACGAGGGGGAAATGATCAAGGCTTTTTATTTTTGTTAATATTCTCTTTAGGAACTGTCTTTTATATCTTGACAGATCATTTTGCAAAAACGAGTTACTTTTTGATATCTTCTCTTTTAACACCGGGAATAACTCCACTAACCATCACTATAATGCAAAAATGATTAACAAAAAACATACATATAGTTAGTAATGGCTAGATAATATATAATTCAAAATTGATTAAACCAAAAACATACATATAACCTATATGTCAACCGTAATAGAATGAAACAATAAATATTTAAAGTATTAGTTATACCTAAAACGTCAACACATAGCCATAAATATTAATGGTTCTTAGTGATTTTTTGATCCGCTCTTTATTAATTGCCAAGTTGAGACAATGCAACACGATACTATAGCATAATGTGCCCTAAGGGAATGAGTTCCACGTCTCTGTATTCTTAATTATGACCCACATAAATGTACCAATAATGGCCCTATCATCTTGCCCCATAAAGAAATGGAAAGTGATCCCTACATTCACTAACTTCAAAAAATCTTCATTATTTATTGGATCCTCCCCTGTACGATCTCACTGGCTTATATGACTTCTTGCCTCAAGAAACGTGACTAACTAGCTCACCTTCGGTGATGCTCTATTAAACATTCATCATAGGAGACTATTTTGGTCATTTGGCACTGTTTGGAAGATTTTACGGTCGATCTCCTCAAAAGGAAGTTCTGTCACCAACAAAAACCCTTGTTTCCTAAACCTATACGTTCTCCCCCCAATTTCAAACCACATCTCATCACAGCGTCCATCAATGACCTCCATCTCTCTAGTAAGAACCCATAATATCACAAAGCCAACAGTCGTATTTCTCGATTATCTTCAAAATATGTCTGAACAGGCATTCTTTCATGAACCGGTCATATAGATTTCTTCTAATAAAAACAACAACTGTTTTATTAAGCAACCCCTAACCTATGTGTGTATTCCCACTCATATGTGTGTTAATTGTTTGTGAACTATATTTATAGCTGACATCCATCTATAGGAAAGAAAAACAGCAAAGAAGATTAAAAGGAATATTATAAATTGAATCAGTTTTTTACGATATCTTAAAAATTGGTAAATGATATGGATCAATTTTTCCCTTCGGTTTTTGAGATCAGTTTTTCACTTCGATTTTTCATTTCGACTTTTCACTTCGGTTATAACAATCATGAAAAACCAAACTTGAAAACCGATTTGAAAAGCTGAAATGAAAAATCAATTTCAAAAACCGAATAGATGCCGACGACACTGCTATCATCGAAATCCGTCATTTTTAACCTATATCCTACCAATCACAATCAAATTCAACATATTCTAAATCTAATAATCATAACCTAACATCCATAACACAACAAATATTTCAAAATCACAAATCAAAATAAAAAAACTACAACCATTCGAATGGAAACCATATCTTCACAAGATGTGTTGGTTCGTCGACGGTAGGAGATCCTCTGAAAAGGTCGAAAACATCGCGAGAATGGTCGGAAAAGGTCAATCTGCCTCGTCGGGTCACAATCGGGTTCGGGTCTCAAAAAAACTGATGTGATTTCAATTTGGTCGGTGATGGAAGTGATTTCCATCAATTTTTGAGGAATATATATATATAGGGGCTTTTTCGTAATTTCATATTTTGGTTTTTTGTAAAATTTTAACTGTTGAGGGTTTATAGGTAAAAATATGTAGGGATATTATGAGTAATTTGGGTATATAATGAAATTAATTTGTTTGAGGGGTTAAAAACAATTTTTTTAAAAAAAATAGTGGGTAAAAACAAAATTAATCATTTTTAGATGGGTATTTCTGATAATTTCCACTAAAAAATATATATTTAAACAAATTGTTAACTATTGATGGATTTTATATAAGGGTAATTCCATATTCCTCTCTATTGTTTGACATAATCACTAATTATCCCTTGTAATTTATGAAAATCTCATTTTACCCTTCTATGATTCTAACATGGATAATGATGAAAAAGACTAAAGGGTTTTTTGGACTTTTTCTAAACTATATGGGATATCTTATCTATTTAATCAAACAATAAGAGGGTTTTCAACAATTTTCTAAATTATTGGTGAATTTTTCACAATTACACTAAACAACATAGGGAAAAATATGATTATCCCTTTTATATATAATCTCCTGACTTAGTAACATTAATTAATATAGGTTCATCAAAACTTGTCTAAGTTAAATACTGTGTGCAAAATTTGTATCCTATTCTCATAACATCGATAGATACATTCTATTCTTATAACATTTATAAAAACTAACTTTTATAATAAAGGAAGAAAACTCTACACAAACATTAGTACATGCTCATGTATTCAAACCCGCCTTGATCGAATTTGTGAAAAAGAGATGCATTAATTGGTTATGAGTGGATTTACTAGCATTAGGTAAGGTTTAGTCGGCAACCAACCCCACCCTACATAACCCAGTAATAGTACAATTTGAGTGTAAATAAAATAAGAAAAAATTTCACATTAATTACACTTCCAAAACTGGTGTCCACCATATCAGGGATAAATTCCATCGATATAAGAGTTTGAATTTATTTTCAATTATGATAGTTAAATCAATTTGGGTTGTTGCCTTTCTAGAAATATTATTTTAATGAGCACTTTAAGGTGTGAGCTATAACTCATACTGGATGACCTCGAGCTGAGCATAAGACAGTTTTAACCATAGTCGACTAGTAATCTGAGAACTAAGGGAATGCCTCTGTGAGGTAGACATAGGCGAACTCAGATCTCGTTTCCACGAGCTAAAGTATCGGTGGATTGGGCTTTGTTTGTCTATTAGGTTAATCTACTGAATCAGTTTCTCGAGCTTTTACCAATCCACTTAAGCAGTCTCAAATATACCCACAACAAGTATTCATATGTGCAATTTTCGACCACGGTGTGATTTTGGTGTCCAAGATGTGATTTAATCATTTTGATACATTTTCATGATATTATGTATATATTCAAGCAAGTTTGGGTAAAAGAATTGCAAAGAAAAAGCTTGGATGAGATTGTGTTGTAAGTTTGGCCAAGTATGGTAGTTTAGGATGTATTTTTGGTCATTTGAATGTATTTGCGTAATATTGAGATGAAATTGAGATAATTAATGCATGGGAAATCAAAAGAATAAAGCACATGTGTAAAGTAGTGTTATTGACCATTTCGAAGGATAGACTAGTTTGAGTGCAACCTTGGTGAATTTTGTATTGGTTTTAAATGAATGAGTTGTGATGGAATTTATTTTGATGTATAACTTGTAGGGGAGGCGAAAACAAAGAATGAACATTGAGAAATCGATTCAAGTGGTTGGAAAGCAAATAGTGAGTGGAAAGTGTATTTAGTTTTAATCGAATGCTTATCAAATTTATTATAAGTAGATTCTTATGAGAGCATGTTTGAAATGAATATTAGTATTTTCATGAAGGATATTATTTATGAATCTTTTAAGCATCTAGTAAAGTAAAAGCTTTTAGTACTTCTTTAAAAGTAATATGGTTTTATGTGTCTAGTATACATGTTTTAAAATTATTAGAGATAATGTTTTATGAATATTTTATGCATCAACTAAAGAGAATGTTGTTAGTATTTTAAAAGTCATATGCTTTATGTTTTAGCATTTAAAAGATAGTAAAGAATGTTTTCAAAAGTCATTGGGTTATCCAACTTTACAGAAAAAATTAAAGACCCGGCCATAGTATTCTTTTG
>CM034461.1:49531374-49717324 GCA_019925255.1 Litchi chinensis | reverse complement strand
GTCCATCTCTAGATGTGACAAATATTAGATCACGGTTGATGGTTCAGTTTGTAGGAGTAATTTTAAATCTTGAAGCTGGATTTTAATGTGACTTGCATCACAATTTTGAATCTTACCTTGTACTTTCTTTTTATTCATATACAGTGACCACATGTTGCTTGTAAAATTAAAACCTATATGAACAAATCTAAGCTCATTTGTTTGGGATGTACTGTGATTTCAACATAGTGGTAGAGTGTTGTTGACTAATTCTTTATGAACTATTTCAGGTATATCTATTGGTGCATACGTGTGAAATGAAGTTACAGAAAAATAAAGTTGAGAAGATTCAAAGTTCAATTGTGGAACATGAAATGAATGAATCGACAGGGAATCCACAAAAGGGTATGGAGAAGGAAACGTTACCTGATTTAGCACTTTGTGGACACGATAAAGAGAATGAATATGGAGCAACCTTGACTGCAGTCTGCTGATGAGAATGAGATGGAGGATCAAGGGATTGAAAATGCTGCTCTTGAACAGAGTTTTTAATTTTGAACAGTTAACTTGATAAGGTGAAGATATATTTGAAAAGTGTGAATCCTGAAGCGTATTGGGATGTCTTTCAGCGGCAGGATGTTTTCTTATTGAGTATACAAGAGAATGTTGGAAGGATTTTGGAAAGTCCGAGAATCTTATTGATGGCTTATTTGGACAGCTGGTTAATATAAAGTATTTTTCTCTTATTGCTAATTGGTATGCATGAAGTTCCACATTGCCCATCCTACTGTTTGGATTTCAGGTGATGCGTCCTCTTTTTGATGATGCAATATATCTGAATAGGTACAACAAAGAAAACTTGAAAGAATTTGGTAAGAACACAAACATCTTTTCTTTTGCAATAATCAAATATTTCATGAGTTGGGAAGGGACAATTCTCTCACATGTTAGTGTAGTGTTGTAAATTGCCTTTAATTATCTTATTAAATGAACAGGTCCTAATTACTTAAAAAACTAACTTATTAATTATTACATATTGTATATATATTTATTTATTGCAAATTGATATATACCTTTCTTGAGATTAATAACTTACATTTTAGCTTTATCATTATTATTCAAAATAATACCCTTATTGATTTTAAATTATTTATAGTGTTTTTATTTTCATTGTTTTAATATAAGAATATGCATATGTTAAGACGTGTTTTCGGATCACGAAAATATGAAAATCACTTTCTTAAAATTATTATCAGTTTAAATACAAAATATGAGATAGGACTTTTCATAAATCACTTTCGATTGATCTAATCCATGTATGAGTTAAATTTGGGGTCTTGAGTAACTGAGATGTTTTTTCTTAAAAAAAAAAAATGGCCATTTTTCGAAAACGTTTTTGAAAAATGAAGGACATGAGGTTGATGTTTCATGCAATTTTTTGGTCTAAAAATCATTTTCATAGAGAAAACGGCTTTTTTGAATTTATGCTTGATTAACAAGGTTTCTTTCACCCTCGACTCCGTTTCTTTGCTAATTGGCCTTCCGTTGCTCAACTGAAACAGAATAATTTTTAGTCGATCCAGTCTTTGAACACCAAAAGAAGCTACTTTCCATCGTTTTCCAATTTTTCCTTTTGTTTTTGGGTTGCATATATATTTTTATCTCTTTGTTTCAAATTCCAGGCAATTTAGGGTTTTTCTTGTTTGTTTGCTGATAATGGATGCTTCTCATCACAAATACTAGTTTTTGTATTTGTCAGTTAATTGGTTTATCTTTGTTGAGTGACTTGTATATGCCTCCATGGGATTTTTTTTTTTTTTTTAATTGTGTTTATCTTTGTTTGTTGACTGATTCATATGTGCCTCCATGGTTTTTTATCATGTTTATCTTTGTTTGTTGAGTGACTCGTATATGCATCCTTGGATTTTGATTGTTTACGTCTTGATTTTTTTTTAAAAAAAAAAAACATTCAGCTGGAAGTGTTTAATTTTCTAATCATGAATAATAAAAGATAATAAGTTGAATAGTCAGGTAATATACAGCCCCTCTACTAGTCATATTTTTCAATTGGTTTTTGTATTTTTTAGCTTGCTGGCAGTACCCTTTCATGTATGCTTCAAGAAAACTGTGTTTGATTATTCTTGATAGGTTTTGCTACAATTGGATCTCAAGGGATTATGTAGGTAAGTCAGGATCTTTGAGTTTTGTTGGATATCTTATGACCGACTGGCTATGTACCCAATGTATTTTTGTCGCAGGCACCATCAATCATTTATAGAGGTTAATTCTTTCCATCACCGTTGAGATTTAACTTTAACACTATAGTTATCTTTGTGGTTTCATTCAAAAACTTAATTATGTGTTAAGATTCTTTTACAGGTGAACTTTGGCTGGGAGGACTTGGATTAATGGATGACTATTACAACTACGTTGTGGATTGTTTTTTTAACCATGTTTGTATGTATTGAAGACGGCAAGACAACTCTGTTTTAGAAGAACATTTTGTATAGAGAAGAAACTTCATTGATTGCATTTCTTATTTTGTTTAGCATAATTTAGGTAATAACATGAAATTGACAACTTAATACATTTATTCGATTTGTTTGATTAATGGAACTCCAAAATTTGCAAGGGCAATAGATATAATCTACATAATTAATGCTTTTGAGATTCTTTATTTGGATAAAGAGTGAGGGGTACAGATCAAATGTTTATAGAAAGTAGCTTCCAGTTCCTGCTATACACCAAAATATCATAAAAAAAAAACCAACACAAATTTTCGCATGTAAGGACGCAGTAAATCATTCATCAAGCTCTGAAATGTAGAAAGGGCATTAGTGAGCTTGAATTGCATCACAAGGAATTCGTAATGACCATCATGCATACGAAAAGCGATTTTGTGAATGTCGGTCTCATGAACTCAAATTTGGTGCTACCCGGCCCTGAGATCAAGCTTGGAAAAGTACTTAGCTCCATGTAATTCATCGAGAAGCTGTATCGGATATTTATCCTTGATTGTAATTTTGTTTAAGGCTCTGTAATCGACACAAAACCTCCAACCCCCATCTGCCTTTTTGACAATCAATACTAGTGAAGAGAAAGAACTGTTGCTCGAACGGATTAACCCAGAATCTAAGAATTCTTTCACCATCCTTTCAATCTCAGATTTTTGGTAGTGAGGATATCGATAGGGTCGAACCCTCACTGGGTCATGATTGGTTAGTAAAGGGATTCGGTGGTCATGGTTTCTTTTTGGTGGTAAACTGTCAGGAGGGTTAAAGATATGTTGGAATTCATTGAGTAATTGGGTGATTTCGGTGGGATATTCAGGGGTTGTAGTTGGTTCGACAATGGAAGAAATTTGAAGCAGAAACCCTGTACCATCAAGGTGTAATAGCTCTGTCATTCAAAGCTGTAAGAGCAGGTTCTCTCAATCCTTGAAATGTATGACTCTGGCCATCCTGATGGAAAGACATGGTTAATTTTCGGTAATCCATTTCCACTGGACCAAAAGTTGCCAGCCATTGGATTCCAAGCACGGCTTGACATGCAGCTACGGGCAAGACATAGAAATCGGTTCGGACCGAATGATTTTGAATGAGCAAGGTGAGCACCAAACATCTACTTGCACAATCAATTTTTTCCTTATTAGCCACCATTACTTGAAGCTTTTTATCACGTAAAACTGGTAAGCCAAATTTGGTGACTACTGATTGGTCAATGAAATTGTGTGCGCTGCCTCCATCAATAAGGACTGTGAGTGCTTTGTTCTTCAATTTGCCAATAACTGGAATGGTTTGTGGGTGCTCAGTTCCTACAATGGCGTGTAGTGATATCTCAGGTAGAGATTCAACCATGGTTGGTTCATCAGGGTAGTCATCGGCTTCCGTTAAATCAGGTTGAAGAGAGTCTTCAAGCATGAAAAGTTGAGGTCGTTGGCAGCAATGACCGGGCTGAAATTTTTCGTTACAGTAGTAACATAGTCCCTTCTCATGACGTTCACGTGCTTCCTGACTAGTAATGCGTCGAATCGGAGGAGAACTAGAGCCTTGGCTAACCTTTGAGCTGGGTGGTGGACCTAGCAACCCAGCTGAGTTAGTGGGTGCGACACGGTTGTTGACTGGTTACTGATGACCGGAATGAACCAGAGACTTTCTTTTGCAATTGGTTACATTCCTCCGCTAAACGAGCAACTCCGATAGCATCGACAAGGGTGCGTGGCTGTTTGAGTTTGACATCCAAACGGACTTCATCCTTGAGACCTGCAATGAAACACCCTACCAAATAATTTTCAGGCAGTCCATCAACCTATTGAAAGAGTTTTTCAAAAGCTTCTTGATAGGCATTGACAGTAGAGACTTGTTTAAGTCGAGACAAAGCCTCCGAGGGATCTTCGTAATCTGTTGGTTCGAACCTATGAAGCACAGCCATGGTGAATTCTTTCCAAGTGAGGGGACCCTTGAATTTGGTCAGCCACCTATGCCACTGTAGGGCAATTCCTTCCAAATGGAATGAGGCTAGTTGTACTTGATATTCGAGGTTGATTCCTTTAAATTCAAAATACTGCTCAGCCTTGTAGATCCAACCTTCAGGATCTTCTCCATCGAATTTTGGAAATGATAGTTAGAGTTGTGTATGTTGGCGATCAAGAATGGGATTGGAAGTTGAGGTGGATGCTAGGTTTAGGTGTGTTTCGCTAGTTGTGTTATTATGAAATTGGGATGATGCGGGCTGACTGAAAGGATTGATATCCTTCACTAATAGGATGAGAATGATGGACTCGTAGAGTTTGAAGTTCTGTCAAGGCTGTTTGCAAGGCTGCATTTACTTGATTAAAATTGTGATTCAGGTGGTCGAAACTGGACTCATGGCGAGTAAGAATTTCGCTTACCTCATTACGAAACTCTGCATTGGATTTGCCTCGAGTATCTATTCTCAGAACCTGGTTCTGATACCACTTGATAAGTAATTTCCTGGATGTTTTTACTTTAGAGAGCAGAATGAACTGCGGCAGAAGAAAATGAAGATAAGAAGAATATTTTGACAACTGGATACCCTCTTTATTCAACAAAGCTTTGGCTATATATAAGCCTTACATAAGTGAATGCTACTAACAATAAAATAAACATGTCCCCACAGTGTGGAAGTGGCACCTTCACATCTGGTAACAGAAACAGAACACCTACACATGTAACAGAAACATAACAGGTACCTACATAATTGGTAAGTGGTAACAGACCATACAAACAGGTACCTCCATTATTTCTAACAAACTTTAACTAACAACTAACAATTAAAGTGACCAACTGCATTTGCAAAGAAGTGGATGCATGACTCCACAATACTTGATGATGTGCACACGTATCATATAATTTAAACATATAAAAATTGTTGCTAGAGCACCTTTATATATACTCATTTTGTGATCTCAATAAGGTAAATGGTTGTAGGATCATTCGCTGCATTTATGCAAGTTTTAAATCTCGTGTGGCATTTGCAGTGATATAAAATTCGCTTTTCTTCGAGACCATTGCTTCCCGTTATAAGTATTAATGCTATTATGGAATATGGTGTTATTGCACATTTTAAGGTTTGGTGTGATTTTAATATGTTGAGGCTTCTACAAGTTGATTTGAAAATAGGATTTGAGAAAGAAGCCTTTTGGCAATGCATATTTGATGGACATAGCATTACAAATTAGATGGTTGTTTTGAGTCTTGGATTCACTGGTTTGTTGGATTTATTTAATTTTTGTGGCTTGTGTTTGTTTGCATGTCGTAATTGAAAGCTCAAATATCCATGACATTGAGGTCTTCTCCAGGCTACCTGCAAAAAAGGTAGGATCTCAGGAGATTTGTATTATATTTAGGGTGTATTAAGATGATTCATATTGCCAAAATTTTTAATTATTTCCAATTAGATTTCTTTTTTGTAAATGTCGACTTAATTAGATACGGTTTGTTAGGGAAAAAGAACTGGCCTAGTACATTGAAGGTATCCATAGATTTCTTGTACACTAAAAATAGTCCTTTTTTGGAAGTATTTAATTCGTCCCCAGACTTTATTCATCGATAGAATAGCACAAATAATGATGTGTGGTATAAAAATTTGTTCAAAATTTTGCACTAAAGTGCATTTTACATTGATATTTCCATCTTCATGAATTCCTTAGGGACTAGCACATAAAAAATTGTTATTTTTGAAAAGTTGTCAATTTACCCAAAAATTTATTTGTAGATAGAATGGTGAAAATATGATGATTGGTATAAAAATATGTTCAAAAAATCGTATTGAAATGCATTTTATGTTGATATCTTCGCTTTTACGAGTTTTGTAGGGATTATAAATACATAATGGCCATTTTCTTAAAAGTCGTCAATTCACCCCTAAATTTTATTTGTAGATTTCACCTCACAAATTTCATGGGAGTATAGAAATGGTTATTTTTTAAAAGTCATGAACTTGTCAAAAAAATTATTAATAAATAGAATAACATAAATTATGATGATTGATATAAAAATCCATTCAAATATTTCTAATAAAATATATTTTATGTTGATATTTTTCCCTTTACGAATTCTATAAGGGTTAGTATGCAAGAAACAGTCATTATTTAAATGCCATCAATTTGCCTAAAATATTATTCATAGATAGAATAGATCCATTCAATATGATTGGTATGAAAATTTGTTCAAAACTTAATGATAAAACGCATTTTATGTTGACATTTTTTGCCTTAATGAATATTGTGGGAGTTAGTACATTGAAAATTGATATTTTTTAAATCAATTAGGTTTAAAATTTCATTCATAGATAAATACGTTTAAATTATGGTGATTGACGTAAAAATTGGTTCAAGATTTCGCTTTAGGATGCATTTTTTGTTGACGTTTTCATCATCAGGAAACCCTCAGGATTAATACATAAAAAATAATCCTTTTCTCAAGGTCCTTAAATAGGTCTATAAAATTTTACTTATAGATAGAAATGCTCAAATAATAGCAAGTAGCGCAAAAATTGCTTCAATGTTTCGTCTTAAAATGTATTTTTACTCGTAGAGGGATTAGTCTACTGAATATAGTTATTTTTTCAAAATTTTCAATTGGACCTAAAATTTTATTTATAAATAAACACGTCTAGGTTATGATAATTGATGTGAAAATCAATTCAAAATTTCACTTTAAAATGCATTTTTTGTTGACACTTTCGCCATCATGAATCTCATAGGATTAGCATGCCAAAAATGGTTTTTTTTAAAGTCATCAATCAGAATAAAGCTTTATTTGTAGATCAAAACGTCCAAATTATAATGATTGATTCAAAAGTTGGTTTAAAATTTCACTTTTAAACGCATTTTTATTTACATTTTCACCATTACGAAACCCTTGGGAACTAATACATCGAAAATGGTTTTTTATTTTAAGAGTTTTCAATTTGACTTAAAATTTTAATTATAGATAGAAACATTCAAATTATAATTCGTTTTAAAACATATTTTTTATTAATATTCTCGTTGTTACGAATCAATTAAGAGTTAGTATACTGAAAATTGTCATTTTTTCAAATTCGTAACTTAGACCTAAAACTTTATTCATATATATAAACACCCAAATTATGATGATTGACATAAAAATAAGTTCAAAATTTCACTTTTAAACGTATTTTTTTGTTGATGTTTTCATCATCATGAATCTCGTAAGGGTTATTACATTGAAAATGGTCATATTTTTAAAAAAATTAGGTTTAAAACTTTTTTGTAGATAAAGATGCCAAAAATAGTTGATTGGTTCAAAAATCAGTTCAAGATTTCGCTTTAAAGCATAATTTTTTTGTTGAAGTTTTCATCATCATAAATTCACTAAGATTAATACATGAAAAATGGTTTTTTTTTTTTTTTTTCGTTCGTTTTCAAAGTCTTTAATTAGGCCTAAAATTTATTCATAAATAGAAATACCCAAATTATAATAATTTACGTATAAATTGTCTAAGACTTCGTTTTAACATACATTTTCACTTGATGTTTTCACCGTCATGAATCTCATAAGGGTTTGTAGACCAAAAATGATCATTTTTTAAAAGTTCTCAATTAGGCTTAAAATTTTATTCACAGATAGAAACAGTCAAATTACGATAATTGATGTAAAAATTGATTATAGATTCTGTTTTAAAACTCATTTTTTGTTGATGTTTTCATCTTCACGAATCCTCTAAAGGTTAGTATATCGAAAAAGGTGATTTTTTTTTTTTAAGTTCAAAATTAAGCCTAAAATTTTACTTTTAAACATTTTTTTTTAAATATTTTCGCCTTCACAAATCCCTATTATACCGAAACAATCATTTTTACAGTACTCAATTAGGCCTAAAAGTTTATTTGTAAATAGAAAAATCAAATTATGATGATTAGTGCAAGAATCAATTCAAGACTTTGCTTTAAAATGCATTTTATATTGACGTTTTCACCAACACAAATCCTGTAATGATCAGTACATTGAAAATTGTCATTTTTTGAAATTTCTTAATTAAGCTTAAAACATTAAATCTAAATAGCAACACCCAAATTATTATGACTGGTGCAAAAATCGTTTCAAAATTTTGTATTAAAATGCATTTTTTGCTGATGTATTCGTCATCACAAATCATCTTAGGGGTTAGTACACCAAAAATTGTAATTTTTTAAATTTCACAATTTGGCCTAAACTTTATTCATATATAGAAATGCCCAAATTATTATGATTGATGAAAAATTGGTTCAAAATTTCGCTTTGAAATACATTTTTAATTAGGTTTTCACCATCACGAATACCCTAGGAGTTAATATATCAAAATGGTCATTTTTCAAAAATTTCAATTAGGCATAAAAATTTAAACGTAGATAGAAATATCAAATTATGATGATTGATGTAAAAATCAGTTAAATGTTTCACATTAAAGTGTATTTTTTATTGATGTTTTCATCAACATGAATCCCTTCAGTTAATACACTAAAAATGGTCATTTTTTTAAATTCTTTAATTTTGTCTAAAACTTTATTTATAGCTAAAAAGACTCAAATTATGATGATTGACGCAAAAATTGACTCAAGATTTCACATTAAAACAAATTCTTTGTTGACATTTTCGCCGTCATGAATCTTCTAAAGAGTTAGTACACCAAAAATAATTATTTCTTAAATTTCCTCAACTTGGCATAAAACCTTATTCGTAGATAGAAATGCTTAAATTGTAATGATTGGCATAAAAATCGATTCACGATATCCTTTCAAAATGTGTTTTTGTTGATATATTCGTAGTCACAAATCCTTAAGACGTTAGTACATCGAACATGATCTGTTTTTCAAATTCCTTAATTTCATCAAAAAAAAATTATTTGTAGATAAAAATGTCTAAATTATAATGATTTGTACAAAAATCAATTCAAGATTTTGCATTAAAACACATTTTTGTTGACGTTTCACCAACACAAATCCTCTACGAGTTTGTACACCGAAAATGGCACATTTTTCAAATTTGTTAATTTGGCCTAAAACTTTACTCATAAATAGAAACACCCAAATTATTGTGATTGATGAAAAAATTGATTCAAAATTTCATTTTAAAATGCATTTTTTGTTTACCTTTTAGTCATCACGAATTCCCTAGAAGTTAATATATTGAAAATGGTCATTTTTCAAATTTCTAAATTAGGCAAAAAATTTAAATGTAAATAGAAGTATCAAAATTACGATGATTAACATAAAAATCGACTCAAGATTTCGCTTTATAACATATTTTTATAACGTTTTCATCGTCACGGATCCCTTAGAGTTAGAACACCGAAAATAGTTTTTTTTTTCCAAATTCCTCTATTTCATTGAAAATTTTAGTTATAGATAAAAACGCTCAAATTATGATGATTGGCTCAAAAATTGACTCAAGATTTTGCATTAAAATGTATTTTCTGTTGATGTTTTCATCATAACGAATCCCCTATAGTGTTGGTAAACCGAAAATAGTCATTTTTCATATTCCTCAATCTTGCCTAAAATTTTATTTGTAAATAAAAACGCCTAAATCATGGTGATTGGTGTAAAAATCAGTTAAAAAGTTCGCATTAAAACGTATTTTTTGTTGACACTTTCACCATCATGAATTCCCTTAAAGGTTAGTACAATGAAAATTGTCATTTTTCACATTCCTCAAACTAGCCTAAAACTTTATTGATAGATAAAAATGCCCAAATTAGAGTGATTGGTATAAAAATTAGTTCAAGATATCGTATTAAAATATATTTTTTGTTAATATTTTCACAATCATGAATCCTTTAGAGGTTATTATATCGAAAATTGTCATTTTTTAAAAATTCCTCAATGTGGCCTAAATTTTTATTCGTAGATAGAAACGCCCAAATATGATGATTAACACAAAAATCGTTTAAATATTTTGCATTATAACGTATTTTTTGTTGATGTTTTCATCATCACGAATCCCTCTAGAGTTAGTACATTGAAAATTGTCATTTTTAAATTCCTCAATTTGGCCTAAAACTTTATTCGTAGATAGAAGTACCCAAATTATCATGATTAACGTGAAAATCGTTCAAGATTTCGTATTAAAGTGTATTTTTGTTGCCTTTTTCATCATTACAAATCCCTAGGAGTTAGTACATTAAAAATGGTCATTTTCAAATTCCTCAATTTGACCAAAAAATTTATTCATAGATAGAAATGCCCAAATTATGATGTCAAATTACCTATTTGTAGTAGACTACCCGATGTTTGCAATTGTTGAGATTAAACAATGCTATGACACTAACTTTAATGTTGTAACAGAATAAACATGTTATATTATATAATTCATATGATCAACATAATCAACACAGAAAGTAAAAATAAACATAAAAACATTTTAAACGTGGTTTAGTTTTACGCTACATCCACAAGGCCTTGTCCAGAAATATCAACTCATTAATGAACATTTTCAAAGTACAACCTAATCTTATCTTATCTTACCTAAGAGTCCTTCCTAGAATTAATGCAAGATGAATACTCACTCACTTCATGAATTGTAGTAAACTCCCCTTGCCTTCAATGGTTGACAAAACGTTAAACTTTCTTCAATTGTTGCAAACTTGTCTCCTCCCAAAGATTTAATTAGTTGTCATCTCAACAAGTATCTGGACACAAACACGGTTCAACTCACTCACTCAATCACATGAAAAATAACTTAGAGAATTAGCTCTTTAAGTTTTACAAGCAAACATTCAATATCACTTCCTAATCGCACTGCTTGCTAAGTTTTTCTGCACTATAAAGATCTTTATTTATACTTGATATGTGCAATAGATAGGCTATAAAGGAAACACAAAAAATCAGCCCACTAGCAATAAAAATCAGCAGATAAAATATGCTAAAAATCATTAATAAATTTGAAATAAAATCAGTTAAAAAATAGTGACGCAACTCCTATTTTTTAGCATTGGCTTATGTCGACGTTGGAATTCAGTCGACGAGTAATCAATACCCAATACCTGCAATCAATGTGAGAAAGCACAAATACCAAGGAAAGACAAAGACAGAAACAGAGGATCAAACGAGGAACACGGAGCTTTTACGTGGTTCGGCAATAATTGGCCTACGTCCACGACTGTCTATCTCTTTAATTCTGCAGAGTGACAGTATATTATTCAATATTGTCCTTTGTTACAATGATCTCGATCCCTATTTATAGGGAAAGAAGTGTTACAATTCTGATTATAGCCAAATTAGGAAGAGAATCCTGAATTAATTACATTCCCTAAACAATTGGGAAAAATAAGGAAAAGAACTATAAATTAATTATGTTTCCTAATATTTTTAGATAATATTAGGAAATTACTATATTTATCTCAAGATAATGTTGACTTGATTTTGAATTTGAATTGATTCCCATATCTGACGAGGGAATCATGGTTTGATTGGACAATTGCCATATTTGGAGAGAGAATCACGTTTGAACTTGGTAACTGCCTGTTCTGGAAGATATGATGCTTATGGAGAGACGAGCTGCGCAGGCGGCGAGCTGCGACCTGGCTACACTTATGGGTCTGTTGATGCCAGCTGAAAATCTTGATGGCCTTTGAGTCAATACTGGGCCTCATCTGATGGGCTTTGACTATACTGACCTCATTGGTTCTTCTTATCGGGTTTTAAATGGGCCCAAATTGAACTTTTACCAGCCCAACTACTGAGTCCGAAAAATATGCATAACAGCTTATCCATTTGAATTTCAAGCTTTTTAGTTGATCAAATCTAGTCCTTAATTGGAGTTAAAAATTAGCAGATAATATCTCTAAAAAGCATAAATAAAATCAGCTAAAAAATAGTAAGTCAGCTCATATTTTCTTAGCATTGACAAAATATCTTCAACTCCAAGTTTTGTACTCCACCAAATTTGGTTCATAAGAAGTCTTAATTCATTCTACACATTTGAACATTAGTTTACTATAAAATACTTCTAAAATAACAAAGATCTTTTCCCAAGTTTGGTGCTCAAGAATAAGTCAAACAATCAATGTATTTCCTTCTACAAAATATAATCATTAATCCCAAACTATAAGGAAAGTAAATATTTTATTTCTTGGCAAAAACCTTGTCAAATAACTATAAGAATATTCAATAAATCAAACAAGACGTGTTGAACACGAAATTGAGTCAACCATGAAAGATACAATATCCTGCATTGAAACCTGCACGGAGTTCTATTAGTAAAAATTGTTGTAACATCATAACTAATGTTGCAACATTGATCAAGATGTTATTACATAGACAATAACCAATTCAACACTTAGAGCATCTGTAGTCCATGAATACATTTGCAATCCATGGGTTTTGTTACACACACTTACTTCTTCAACATCAAACCTCAATGTCATAAGATGCCAACACCATTATACTTCACACATGTGCACTAACATGATGATTGGCGCAAAAATCAGTTAAAGGTTTCACATTAAGATGCATTTTTATTGACATTTTCTTCGTCATGAATTCCACAAGGGTCAAATATTGAAAATGCTACTTTTTTCAAATTCATCAATTTAGCCTAAAACCTTATTCTTAGATAGGAACACCTAAATAATGGTAATTGGAATAAAAATCGATTCAAAATTTCACTTTATATTTATTTTTGTTGACGTTTTCATCATCACGAGTCCCATAAAGATAATAAGTACACCGAAAATGATCATTTTTTTAAATTTATCAATTTGGCCTAAAACTTTACTTGCAAATATATACATCCAAATGATGATGATTTATGTAAAATTGGTTCAAGATTTCACTTTAAAATGCATTTTTTTATAATGTTTTCACTGTCACAAATCTCCTAAAAGTTAGTGCACCTAAAATGGTTATTTTTTCAACTTACACAATGAGGCCTAAAACTTTGTACGTAAATGGAAACACCCAAATTATAATGAGTAGAGCATAAATCAGTACGAGATTTCACTTTTAAATGTATTTTTTGTTTATGTTTTCACCGCGACAAATACACTAGGAGTTAATACACTGAAAATTGTTATCTTTTTTTTTTTTTTTCCAAATTCCTCAATTTGGCTTAAGACTTTATTTAATATAGAAATGCCTAAATTATGATGACTGGTGCAAAAGGCTGTTCAAGATTTCATTTTGAAACATATTTTTTATTAACATTCTTCTCGTCATGATTGACACAAAAATCAGTTTAAGATTTCGTATTAAAAATTCTTTTTTTATTTTTTAACGTTTTCACCATCACGAATCCTCTAGGGATTGCTACACCAAAAATGTTCATTTTTTCAATTTCTCAATTTGGCCTAAAATGTTATTCGCATATAAAATTGCCCAAAATATTTACAGTTGGTGAAAAAACCAATTTAAGATTTTGCTTTGAAATATATTTTTGTTGACATTTTTACCATCACAAATATCTTAGGGGTTAGTATATTGAAAATAGTCATTTTCTCAAATTTTTCAATTAGGTCTAAAAATTTAAACATAGATAGAAGCACCTACATCAAGATGATTGACGGGAAAATTAGTTCAAAATTCTGCTTTAAAACACATTTTTTATTAATGTTTTCGCCATCACGAGTCCCTTAAGTTTAGTACAAAAAAATTGTTATTTTTTTCAAATTCCTCAATTTGACCTAAAACTTTATTCGTTGATAGAAATGCCTAAAATATGATGAATAACGCAAAAATCGAACTAAAATTTCGCTTTAAAATGCATTTTTTGTTGACGTTTTCATCATTACGAGTCCCCTAAGGGTTACTACACTAAAAGTATTCATTTTTTCAAATTCCTCAATTTGCCCAAAAACGTTATACATATATAGAACGCCTAAATTACTGTGATGAAAAAATTGGTTCAAGATTTCACCATGAAACATATTCTTTATTTACATTTTCACAACCACAAATTCTCTAAGGGTTAGTACACTGAAAATCTTCATTTTTTAAATTTCTCAATTAGGGCTAAAAATTTAAATGTTGATAAAAACACTCAAATAATGATAATTGACATGAAAATTGGTTCAGGATTTCCCTTAAAAACATATATTTTTTTATTGACGTTTTCAACATCACAAATCTCTTAGGACTAGTACACTGAAAATTGTCATTTTCAAATTCCTCAATTTGATCTAAAACTTGATTCCTAGATACAAACACCTAAATAAAGATGATTGGTACAAAAATCCATTCAAGATTTCGTTTTAAATGGATTTGTATTGACTTTCTCGCTGTCACAAGTCCTCTAAAGATTAGCACACTGAAAATTGTCATTTTTTGAAATGTCTCAGTTTGTCCGAAACATTTATTCATAGATAGAAACACACAAACTATGATGATATGAGCAAAAATCGACTAAAGATTTCATATTAAAACGTATTTTTTGTTGATGTTTTCCCCATCACAAATCCCTGAAAGATTAGTACACCGAAAAGGTAATTTTTTCAAATTCATCATTTTGGCCTAACACTTTATTCTCAAATGGAAACACTCAAATTATGATAATTAGCACAAAAATCGATTCAAAATTTCACTTAAAAAAATTTTTTTGGTTAACATTTTCATCTTAACGAATCCCCCAAAGGATGAGTACATCGAAGATGATCATTTTTTCAAAGGTGAGTACATCAAAGATGATTATTTTTTCAAACTCCTCAATCTGGCCTATAACTTTATTTGTAGATATAAATGACCAAATTATGATGATTTAAAACACATTTTTATCAACGTTTTCACTGTCATGAATTCTCAGAGGTTAATTTATTAAAAATAGTCATTTTTTCAAATTTTTTAATACAGTCTAAATGTAACACCCCTTCCTGAACTTAGTACTGTAGAGAAAATGTGTTAAGTGTACTCTTATGTATGGAAACAAAAGAATTTCTTTTATTAGAATTTGAGGATAAATTGCTCAATTGAAGTATTTCATGGTAAATTTGAAGTTTTAATGACTTTAAAATATTTTGAAAATTTTAGGGGTTAAAATGAAATTTTAAAACTTTGAGGGAGCAAATAAATATTTTACATAGTTAACATACCAAAGATTGGTGTGAGTATCACGTGGAAGGGGATCTCATGAGAAAGCACAATCCATGTAAAATCAAATAGGCCAATGAGAGGTGGACACATGGAATCCACTAACTTTGGGGACGCCTATATAAAGGGGACTATCGGTAGAAAACATTAAAAGAGTTGAGAAGAGAGAATTGACAAAGAGGGAGAGAAAGAACTGTCGGCAGAAGAACAGAAGGAGTAGCGGCCAATCTAGGGTGTGCCAGTGAAAGAAGCGCTGTAAGAGAGAGAGGAGCTCGGCAAAAAAGGGAGTTTGTGATCAGCTAACTTAACCAGGTAAGTACGCGATCTCACTTCTTTTCTTGTGAAATGGAAATAGTAAGTTTGGAGTAAATAAGATAGTTAAGAAATTTCATAAATTTAAAGTAGCTCGCTGAGTAGGATCTCTGAATAGCAACCTGGTTGATATGGAGAAATGGATAAAATGTTGGTGTACGGGTATGTGAATATTGAACAAGGATTAAGGACTCAGATTCTTTATGGTTTTACCTTGGTTTTAGATCAACTCGCTAATGATATAAGAAAATGGAAGTCGGTGAGACCGTAATGTATTGATAATTTTGTAAGAGTAAAAATGGAAAGGAAATGATAGTATACAGAACGTATGAGTAGTAGTAAGCTGGTCTGGAGTGCAAGCTCACAAATAGCGAGCTGGGCAATACCTGTACCCCTTTTTCTGCACTTGTTCGAACTGGACCAGAGTGACAGCTCGCAAAGGGAGCTGAGTAAGGTCGCAACCCATTAAAGGCGCCTAGTTAAGTTGACCTAAGGTAACAGCTCGCAAGGGCAAGCTAAGAGGTGTTGCGGAACGAGCCTTGCTAGAATAAGGTAGTGGCTCGCAGAAAAGTGGGAGTTGGACGAGCTGGTGGGAGCTCGCAGCATAAGCTGGCCTGAGCTCGCAGCTCGAGCTGGACTGGACAGTGTTACAGTCTGTTATAGCTGAGATGAATAAATAAGTGGCAGTAATAATAAAAAGGATTAGGACTTGAAGTGTGTTTCATGGATGCATGTTCTAAAAGAAGTCGTTGTTGCATGTAAATATAGGTGACCAGCGAGCTGACAAAGGACGTTGAAGGAGCAACTGTAGGTGAGTTGGGCAGCCAACTGTGAGTATGAAAATATTTTTGTAAATATTAATTTCTTTTCAATTTATCATGCAAGTGTTTTTATAGACTTTCATTTCTTGTTTAACACATAAAAGTTTTCATATTTTAGCATAAAAAGAAATAGTTAATTTATGAATTGGTATACTAGTATATTTTATGAGATAGAATGAAAAGAAATTGATTTGAATAATAAAAAGAGAAAGAGTTTTCAAAGACTAGTGGACGGCCCAAACTTATAAATAGATAGACTTTGTAGCTTTAGATCCGGCCAGTATACCCCATAGTGTATGAAAAGTGTTGGGAGGGCTAATCCTACTAATATCGGAGGAATCGAGTCTATCATGTCTGTTCTGTCTCCCTCTACATTTGTGGGGTATTATCTCGCTATGCAATGTGCGATGGTAGTTCCACCACGTAGTAACGGGATGTCTTTGTAGATTTGTCACAATGTGCGATGCTAGCTTTTACGCCACATGACCCCTCACACTGAGCGAAGCTGGTCTAGTCGCTCATACGATTACAGCTTTCCTTGGGTTCCCTCTTAGTACAGTTTTTAGAAAAAGAAGCATGCCATCGAAAGTGAATTTTAGAAAGAAAAACGTTTTAGAAATATTTTAGAAAACTATGAAATATTTTAGCACTTTATGAAAGCTTTTGGAACTTTAAAATGAATTTATAAAACCCAAGTTTTTATAAATAAATTGTTTTAAAGAAAAATATTTTGAAGAAAATGTTTATTGGGAGATAAATTTTATAAAAACTAAATTTAAATAGAAACACTCACGCACTCACTGAGTTTTGTATCTCATAACGTTTTTAGTTTTATATTATAAAAATCTCTCAGGTGCAAGAACAAAGGATCGGGATACCAGTTCACCTCGATCAGATTAGGTGGGTCAGATGATCGATGATACTGCATAGTCTCTTTTGTAAACATTATGACTTGGATTTAATTACATAGTTATGCATATTTTTTATTGTGAACTAATTTTGTAAAACCCTTTATAGTGTATGCATGTTTCAGATATCCGAATTATTGAAATATTCTTAATTATGTTTTGAAAATTTATTTTTATAAATCGATAAGAGATGTTATAAGCTTTTAATGTATATGTTAGCAAAGCATTATAGCTACGGGTTCGCTCCATGGTATCCTTCTGAGTTTTTGTTAGTTAGACTTCAGAAGAGTTTTGTGAGGTGCTCGACAGGATCGCTGGATTCGTTAGAGGAAATTCGAGTCAGATCCTGTCACTAAAAGTTTATTCATAGATAAAATTGCTTAAATTATGGTGATCACCATAAAAAACGGTTCAAGATTTTGGTTTTGAGCGTATTTTTTATTGAAGTTTTTAGCATCTACATAAAAAATGATCATTTTTTTAGATTTCTCAATCTAACCTAAAACTTTATTCATAGACATAAACGCCTAAATGATGATGATTTGTATAAAAATCCGTTCAAAATTTCTCCTTAAAATGCATCTTTCGTTGATGTTTTCACCATTACAAATCCCTTGGAGGTTAGTACACCTAAAATTATCATTTTTTTTTCAAATTACTCAATTTGGCCTAAAATTTTATTCATAGATAAAAACGCCTAAATTATGATGATTGGCGCATAAATTGGTTTAGGATTTTGCTTTTAAATGTATTTTTTATTTAAGTTTTTATAGTCAAAAATCTACTAGGGATTAGTACATCGAAAATGGTTATTTTTTCAAGTTTCTCAAGTTGGCCTAAGACTTTATTCATAGATAAAAATACACAAATTATAATGATTGGTGCAAAGGCTGTTTGGGATTTCACTTTAAAATGTATTTTTTGTTGACATTTTTCTCATCATGAATTCCCTAGAAATTGTAGAACACCAAAAATGGTCATTTCCTCAAATTTCTCAATTAGGCCAAAAACTTTAAATGCAAATTAAAACCTATTATTGAATTTTTATATTGGTCGATTCTCTCAAATTAAAATATAATATTTAAATGATTTTTAGTATTTAAATATGTTGCTCTGTTAAATTAATGGCTATTATTGAATCTTTAAATGAGTCATTCTAAAAAATTGTCAATTATTATTAAAGCCCTAAATGGGGTCATTCTCTCAAATTAAGATCTATTTTTGAAACCCTAAATGGGGTCATCCTCTCAAATTAAAATAAATTATTAAAACCCTAAGTACGGACATTCTTCAAATTAATATGTATTATTTAATTGATTTTTGTTATATTAAATGTTTTGTTCCATTAAATTAATGACTTTTATTGAAACCCTAAATGGGTGGCTTTGTAAAAATACCAATTATTATCGAATCCCTAAATGAGATCATTTTCTCAAATTAAAATCCATTATTAAAATCCTAAATGAGGTCATTTTCTCACAATAAAATGAAAAAACTTCATTTTAGTCTATAAGGTTTTAGAAAATATCAGTTTTACTAATCTTTTTGAAACAATTTTTTTCATTCCTAACTTTTTCAAAATTCTTAAAAAAAAATTCAAATTATTAGTCAACTAAGGATCAACATTAACAGAAAGCGTAAAAAAATATTTTTACCCTTGATGGTTGTTAGTAACATGTAAACTACTAGATTACTATCATAAAACAAAAAATTTACAAGTTAATTACCTAAAAATCACTGAATTTAAGTTGTTAATGTAATGCCCCAATCTAACTGGACCCAAAAGATTAAATGAAATTCAATTTATTATTATTAATTTGGTCATGTTCCAGTTTTAAAAATACATAAGTTTGTGGATAAATATCCTATTGAAGAATATTTTTAAAAGAAAAAAAAAAGGTTGGGCTACAAGGAAAAAGGTCATAAGGGTTAAAATGAAAATTTACATGTGTTGGAAAAAAATCACATGGATAGGTAAGTTTTCTTTTAAAAGAATAATAAAATAAAATATATATATATAAGTTAGTGGTGGGACCAATTGAGAAAAAAATAATAAAATAATAGAAAAAATGAAATAGCTGACATGAGGCGGTGCAATCATGTATATATATATAGATGTGTCGAGTGATGAGAAAAATAAAATAAAATAAAATAAAAATGAAGAGGCAGTGGTTTTTTTTGTATATATGTATAGGTGTTGTTTTAGATTAGAAGGGGAAGAAAATAAGAGCAGAACCAGGTAGCAGGGAGAAGCAAAGAGAAAAAACAGTAGAAAAAAAAATTGGAGGAGCCAAGAAGAAGAAAGGGAAGAAGAAAGAAAAGAAAAATATTTAGGGTGTCCGATTATCTAGATAGATAAATTTATTTTAATATGATTTGTATTCCAGAAAATTAGTTTATTTTTCAATAAGTCTAAATTAAGTTTTATGTGATTTTAAGGTAGATCCAGGATTATGAGAAATCAGATGGAAACTCATTTTAGATCCAGAAATAAGCAAAGGAGTTATGTGATCGGATATTTTCTCTTAACTTAATTTATGAAAATGTTTTGGTTATATTTCAACTTTTATTAGTTTTGAGATTTAAATATGCTTTGTGATTTATGAATTTTGATGTATGTTTTAAGGTTTTGAAGTATGTTTTAAGATTTTGAATTATGTTTCATGATTTGAGAAAAGTGGATTATGTTAGTATGCATGTTTTATGAAATATGGATTTTAGAATATGTTTTGAGATTTTTAAAGTATACTTAGAATTCATAAATTTTAGATCATATTTTATAAACTTTAGATTACGTTTTTATAATTTTTAAGATGAGAGTTGTGATTTATGAAAGATAAATTTTGTTTCAAAATCTTGGATATATACTTTGTAGTTTATAAATTCAATATCTTGTCTTGTGATTTTAAGTATATCTTATGGTTATAAAAATAGAAATTATGTCTTTTAGTGATTCTAAATTATGTTTGATGATTTGTGAATCTTATATTTTGTATTGAGATTCCAAAGTTAGTTTTATGATTTAACAAAGTAAATTATGTTTTATGGTTTATGAAATAAATTATTTGATTTTGAAATTTAAAAGTGTATTTTGTAATTTATGGAATTAAGATTATGTTTGTGATTTTAAAAGTATATCTTATGATTTGTGACAATTGAAATATAATGATTTTTAGTATATTAAATGTGTTGCTCTATTAAATTAATGACTATTATGAAAACCCTAAATAGATGATTCTAAAAAATTACTATCATTGAAATCTAGCTGAGGTCATTCTATCACATTAAAATCTATTATTTAAATGAATTTTAGTTTATTAAATGTGTCACTCCATTAAATTAATAGCTATTATTGAAATTTTAAATTGATCATTCTAAAAAATTATCAACTATTATTGAAACCTTAAATGAGATCATTCTGTCAAATTAAAATCTATTATTGAAACCCTAAATGGGGGTCACTCTCTCTAATTAAAATATATTATTTTAATGATTTTTAGCATTTAAATGTATAGTTCTATTCAGTTAATGGCTATCATTTAAACCCTAAATGTGTTGTTCTAAAAAATTATCAATTATTATTGAAACCCTAAATGGAATCATTTTCTCAAATTAAAATATATTATTTAAATGATTTTTAGTATTTAAATATTTTGCTCCATTAAATTAATGACTATTATTGAACCATAAATAGGTTGTTCTAAAAAATTACAAATTATTATTGGAACCCTAAATGCATTCTCTCAAATTAAAATCTATTTTGGAAACTCTAAATGAGGTCATTTTCCCAAATTAAAATTTATTATTGAAACCCTAAATGGGGTCATTCTCTCAATTTAAAATCTATTGTTTGAATGATTTTTAGTATTTAAATGTGTTGCTTTGTTAAATTAATGGATATTATTGAAATCCTAAAAGGGTCTTTCTAAAAAATTAAATTATTATTGAAATTCTAAATGGCGTCATTTTGTCAAATTAAAATATATTATTGAAACCCCAAATGTGTTGTTTTCTCAAATTTATAACTATTGATGAAGCCCTATATGTGTCATTCTTTGAATTAAAAATTACTATTGAAATCAATTTAGATAATTTGATAAAATGATCCATTTGGGTTTCAATAATATCTATTATATTGAAGAATGATTTAGGTTTCAATAATAATGACCCATTTAAGTTTCAATAATAAGTGTTAATTTAGGTTTCAAAGTAACACTTACTAAGTGATAACAGAAAAATATATTGTTGCTTTGTACTCTTAAGTTAGGTTTTTGTGATGAAAAATCAACTTTGTTGTTCTTAATAATATCTGAGAACTGCATGCAGAATCAATAAATAGGGGCAAGATGGTAATTTCCAAAAGAATCAGAGATTTCTGAAAAGATTCAGATCGAAATATGAAGTCTTCGTAAGCAAGAAAAGGATCTGATCAATTTTGGAAGCTAATTCGGGAGAAAAGGAAGAAAAAACCGGTTGAGGAAATATTCGAACACGAATCTAGAAACCTATGGATTGGTTGCAGAAAGCTATCGTAGGATCCTAGCTCCATCTAAAAGTTGCAACAGTGTCGCAGGATTAAGTCGCTGATTTTAAAGCTGTGAATACGAGCTGCGACGGTGTCACAAGATGTCATAGAGAAACAAGTTGTAACAGGAGTCTACAATGCAGTAATTATCCTAATTCTCGACATTGATGGCAGAAGCACAATTCGAGTTTAACCCTTGGAAAAATTATCATATCAGTCCAATTCATTACCTATAAATAGGCATAAGTTTTCAGAGTCTAGGCATCAAGCAGTAGTGCCAGAGAGCTTCAGCCAAGAGAAGAATAATTAGTTTCATTTTTTCCTTATTATTTAAATTATGGAATTTTCTTTTGTAATATTTGTTACTCTTGTCTTTACTATGATGAACTAATTTTCTTAAACTAGGGCACAATGTAACTTAACCATAATTTTGATTTATTCAATGATTCACTTTTGATTTTATAATTGTTTTTATCCTTGTATTCTATTTTATTGATACTTAACGCTAGTTAATTAGTTTAGGCCTATAATTGATTAGATCCTAGGAATCCAATACAATCAGGAGAAGTATTGTGAGACCAGAACCCAATATAAAGCATAATTCATATGGAATAGGAATATACTCATATAGTTATGTAATCGTGTGTAGATAATCTGAACTTAACGAACTTAAGTTAATTATTCTACATAGGGATATAGTTAGGTTAATTAATTTAAGTAAGTGTTTGACCATCGGAGAGACTTGTCACTACTTTAGAATTATCTTATTAAATACAAGATAAAATTAACTTTAGGAAGAGGAGAATAAATCAATTGATATGATTATGTGAAATTGTATGTCTAGATATTATTCAACGGCTGATTTAATTAAAATTTAATTATCAATTTAATTTTTTTAGTTTTTATTATTCTTAAATTAATTCAATTTCGATAGTTTAGATAAAGTTAGCTTTAATCAATTTTGATACTTAATACATAGTTTGCATCTATCCTTATGGGTTTGATCTTGACTTGCTACTATATACAAAGTAGACCATGTGTACTTGCACGTAATTAGAGCATTAATAAAATAATTAGTCATTAAGAAACCTCAAATGTGTTATTATCTCAAATCAACAACACATTTAGGTCCCTATGCATGGTTTCCAAGGCAATAATGATTGTTGCAACTTGTTTTCTTCAAGTTCTTGTTTCATTTTTCGTTGGCGTGCATTCATGCTAGTTTAGGCCATGATGCCTGTAACTTGATATGACTTTCTATGTTGCAACTAAATTAACTTTAGACAGTGAAATGAACAATTATATTGAATAACGAAGAGGGACTATCATAATTGTTAATGTCAATTATACATATTGTATATGACTTTCTGTTTTGTAACTAGATTAACTTTAAACTTTAAAATGAACAATCATATAGAAGAATGAGGATGAACTAGTATTATTGTCAATGTCAATTGTACATCTTGTATATGACTTTTGGTTTTGCAATTAGATTAACTTTAGACTGTAAAAAGAACAATCATATAGAAGAGTGAAAAGGAACTATTATTATTGTCAACTCAATTGTACAAATTGTAATTGAATGAAAACAATTTTGTATCAAAATCATATATACATTCACATCAAGCCAACTATGCAACAAGCTTACAAACTATTGTAATATTATTCCTATGCTTTATTGAAGAACAACACAATTTACCCGGTCATCACTCTTCAAGGCCTCATTTTTTGTTAAAAGAAAAAAACATGTAGGAAATTGAATTTAATAAATCTCATAACACCCTCCAATCCCAAACCAAATGAAATGAATAAAATAAAATTCCTTATGTTAAAGGTTTATCTCGTATGGATAGCATTCAGTGATGAATTGTTGGCATCTTTTTGGAATTTACTAAGAGCCTGAAGCCTTTGATTGAATTGCATGATTTGGCCTCTTAAGCTACACTCTTCCACCTGAAAAATAAAACTATCTTTATAAGAATTTACCAATACAAACAAATTACTTCACTCAAATATACTGAGTCCATACTATTTTTAACCAAGCAAGTACATAGTAAGGAGATGAGTATGTTTAAGATGCTAACCTAAAAAGCATGTGTTTTAGACAACAAAACACCACATTCTTCAACAAGAATTTTTTCACCACCAGTCACCTTAGCAAGTTCTGATACCAAAATTTCCTTTTCATTTGCAGCAATAAGAAAGCATTATGCTTATAGAAGTCCAAACACATACATGCAACACTGATAGCGAAAAACTTTTCCTCAATATATTTAACAAGTATAAGCTAAAAGTGTTAACGCCACATTTCCCTTAGCCAATTTTGAACCGATTTTTACGCCAATCATCACAGTTTGACTTTTCTATCTACAAATAATGTTTGAGGCCTAATCAATGAACTAGAAAAATAACTGCTTTCGGTGTACGAACCCCTTAGGTATACGTAACGATGAGTATGTTAACAAAAAATGTGTTTTAAAGCAAAATGTTATACCAGTTTTAGCGCCAATCATCACAATTTAAACATTTCTATCTGCGAATAAAGTTTAAGGCCTAATTGAAGAATTTAAAAAAATAATCATTTTCGATGTACTAACCCCTTAGAGGACTCGTGATGACGAATATGTCAATACAAAATGCATTTTAAAGTGAACTACTAAACCGACTTTACGTCAATCATTATAATTTGGGTATTTTTATTTATGAATAAAGTTTAAGACCTAATTGAAGAATGTAAAACTCAAAACTCCGTTTTATGAAAAATAATTAAATTTTTCGACGAATAAGGTTTCCATATGAAAAGGGGGTTCGTATGAGTAATATTTTCGAAAAACGGATTTCGTAGATTAAAAGTTTCGATATTAATATTATAATTAATGGAAACTAAAACGGAGCGAAGATAAATCCTTTCAAAGAAATTTTAAGTGATTCGAAGTATATTGGACAGAAATAGTCTATTCAATTAGTGTCCTGTATATAGTATTTGTAGAGAAATAAAATAATTTTCAATACCGGATGTGAAAATTGAATTTTAGTAGAATTCTGAATAGGACCGAAAATGATTTTGTTTCGAATTAATATAATAATTGTTTTTAGTGCTCGTAGGTGTTAATTGAATTTTAATAAATTTTTAAAAATGTTAATTTAGTTCTCGTATAAGTTTCAGATGGACCGAAAATGGATTCGGATACGAAAATAGAAAAGCATGAAATGAATGCATGAAAATGTGAAATAGGAATGCATGCTTGCCAAGTGGCATGCAAGCTTTTAAGGATGATGACAAATGTGTGGTGGATGAAGAGAAAGAGTGACAAGGGGCAAGATCATGTGGAGAATATATATACATATATATATAATCAAATTAAACAAACAAAAGGCAAAGATTGAAGAGTGCATTCGGTCTCTTTCCAAAACCAATGAGAGAAAAGAGTGAGAGAAAGAAAAGCTCCGCTTTTGAGAGCTAGAGGGACTGCCGAGAGGAAGCTTGAAGACCTGCACCCATTTTTGATATTTGAGGGCATTTCCAAGTGAAATACAAGTTCATCAAGCTTGGATGCAAGTCAAGGAACAAAGACATTCATCCTAAGTTCATTTTGAGAGGTAAGTGATGGTTTTTATGATTTCGTTTGAGTAATGGATGGATTTTTTTGTGATTTTGTTTGGGTTTGATAAATTAAGGTCTTAAGAGGATGAATGATAACTTGCATGTGGATTTGAGGTAGAGATTGATGGAAAAATTTGTGTTGTGTGTGGAATGGGTCTTGGCCAAGTGTGATGTTTGTAGTTGAATTGTTGTTTGATGATTTTATCATAAAAAATATTGAGGTTAGGATGTTTGATGTGTTACATATGAACTCAGTGTGATGTTTGATGAAAAATGTGATAATGGATGCTTGGGTAGGTTCGGCCAAAAGGATGAAAATTGATGGTTTATGAATTTAATTGTTTTGCCATAAATTATGTTAAGTTAGGATGGATTTTAATGATTTAAAACTTGAAAGAATGTGGTTGTGTGGACGCAATAAGGGTTCGGCCAAGATGGTTTCCATTTTGTGTTGGTTGTTTGTTATGGAATATAATGTGATTTGGTTGTGTGTGTAAGTGTAAATGTGATGGAAAAATTTGGTGTTATAAGTGGTGAATGATTCGGCCTAGAGGAAAAAAAAGGGTCCAAAGTGAATTTATGTTTGTTGATTGATTTTCATGCCTTTTAATATGCTAAATTAACAAGTTTGGATGTTAGAATGAAAAGCAAAGATTGGTGTTAAAAGCTTGAGTGTATTTGGCCAAGGTGATGATGTTGTGATAGAAAAATTGTTATGGTTAGTTTGAATGCTTTTGTGGGCTGTTTTAATGAAGAAATTAGCATGGAAATCGAAGGAAATTCATTGATATGTTTAATAGGCATTTTGCAGATAAACTTTTTGAAATTTCGAAAGTATAATGTTTTATAGATTTGTTGAGAATATGCACCATATTGTGTATGTTTATGTGTATTTTAATGAGGATAATTAATTCGGATTGATGGTGCGGAAGTTGGTAAGTATTCAGCCATCATAGGATAAAATAATCTAAAAACACGATTAATGCGTTAGAATGAAATTTAGGTTTAAATCGAAGCGAGATTTTCATGTGTGAACGTTAAAGAATTTGATTGGATATTGTGTGTGAATATTTAAAGTTGTTACGGCTTCAAAATGGATATTTCGATATTCTTGCGTAGTCGAAATTATATGTTAACACATGCGTAAGTTCTAAACAGAAATTCGCTCGTATTAAAATATAGATGAAATGGCGAGCGGAAGGGAAGTGTAGAAGAGTGGTGAAGTAAACTTGGAAGCAAGTCGTGAGTGTGGTTTATTTTCAAAGCTTTTACGAATTTATATGTTGATTATCGATATTTGCAAACGTACATTTTAGTATTCGAGTTACTTTAATGCAATGTTTATTTTTATTATTCCAAGTTATTAAGTTTAATTAAATTTCTAGCATACTATTATATTTTTATCATGCATGTATAATTCTTAAAGTTATGTTGAAAGTGTATTTATTTAAAAGTAATATAAATTAGCAAGTTTATGATATATATATATACATGCATAAAAATGATTTATAAGGTTATTTCGAAATTATTTTCAATTATAAAGCTTATATTAAAAAAAGAATGTTTATTAGTGAAAACTTTATGTTTTCAAGCAAAACAAAAAGAAAGTTACAAGTATATTGAAAGAATTTTAATGTCTATGGTTTACCCTAAGCCCTAAAGTTATCGACCGAAATACTGTATACGTTTATGGCAAAAGTGGTTGGGAGAGTCACTAACATTGGAGGGTTTGAGTCAGTTTGTCACCCTCTGCACGTATACGGTAGTGTAGATCTGCCTGATGCTAGGGTGAGTATTGCAATCCCTAAGGTCCCTCATCTCCGACTACATAGAGAGTATTTCCCCAATTCTAGTGACGTGTACGAGTTCTGTTACTTTTATGCATAGGTACCGTCAGGAAATGATAAGTTTCTCTTGATTACCAACTAAGACAAAATAAAGAGATAAAAAGTACGTCATTTGACGTAAGATTTAGAAAAGATGAAAAATATGTTTTATGAAATTATTATGAGATTTCAAGCATGTGTCTAAAACTTTATGCTAGATTTATAGTTTTCAGTAAATAGTATTACATTATTATTAGCTTTCAAAATTATTTTGAGAGGATAAATATATTTTGAAACCGAATTTCTAAGTATAAAAGCTTATCCACTTACTGAGTTATTACTCACCACACTTTTTCTTGTTTTCATTAAAAATCCTCCCTATGTACAGGTACGAGCCAGCAAGCGGAAAGAGCTTCGTCGGACGCGCAAACTAATTGCAAACGCAACGCAACTGCACTAATCTACATTTTGGAAATTTTCATGTACATGCATAACTTTTATGACTTTATGCACGTTTTTGTAGATATTATTTTGGATGATATTTATACTTTCATGTTTCATATTATATTTTAAGATTTTTTTGCATGCGTATCGTTTTATATAATTTGATGATTTTCGAATGATTTTATAATCCGAATTATAATTGTGGATTGCTTGTGGAAATAAATGTGGCATGAGGCCTAGTAGTTGAGAATGTAAAATATTTTGAAGTGCATAGATTTTCTTTCTTGTTTTACAGGGTGGATTTTTCGGAAAAACCGTCATTGTACTGCCAAATTTTCAATAAAATCTAATTTATAAACGTATTTTTTTAAAAAAAAAAAAAAAAAAGAAATAGCTTCCACCCATTTTCGTTGAAAAAAAAAGCATTTCAAAGAGTTTTATAAGTTTTCAAGTTTTAAGAAAAATGCTTAGTTTCACGGGAACCTTTCAGTCGATGTAGATTCCGTCTGGAAGGCCACCATAGGGTTGCCAGGCAGGCTGCCTAAGCTATAAGAAAAAGGGGCCTATCAAAGAATTTGAACAAATGACCATTTCCGATGTACTAACTCCTAAACGATTCGTGATGGTGAAAATTTCAACCAAAAACACGTTTAAAAGCAAAATCCTTAACCTATTTTTGTTTCAATCATCATAATTTGACCATTTTTATTTGTGATTATAGTTTTGGGCCTAATTGAGGAAATCGAAAAAAATGTCCATTTTTGTTGTATCAATCCTAAAAGATTTGTGATGGTGAATACATTAACAAAATATGTGTTTTAAAACGAAATCTTAAGCCGAATTTTGGACTAATCATCAATATTTAGACATTTCTATCTACACTAAAAATGGTCATTTGTTCAAATTCTTCAATTAGGCCTTAAACTTCACTCATAGATAAAAAGGCCTAAATTATGCTGATTGGTCTAATTGAGGGTGTAAACCCCAAGCCTCGACTTATAAATTCCTAGCGTTAGAAGTTAAATTAGGGAGATAATATAAATCCCTATATTTAATTATTTGAATTTCATAGCCTCCGAAATTTATTAATTTAAGAATACGATGAAATTCGTCGACCATAAAAAGTTAAGTAGCGTGTCAATGAAAATCTAAGTTAGGAAATCGAAAATTTTAGTCCATGATAATTTAATTGAAGTTTAATAAAAAGAAAGAGTCAAGTGGTCGAAAGAACAAACTCGACGATTAAAATAAATTCTAACGAGATGAACAATTAAATCGAATAGAAGCGAAATAGACGAGGGAGAACAACGAGGGGTGTGGCCATGAAAGAGTAACAAGACAATGAATTTGAAATAAAATAAAAAAGAGACGGGGCTTGAATGAAATTAAGAGAAGTTTTTTAGTATGAATATAACATTTGAGCTGAAAATTTCAGCAAATACACAAGTCATCAGTCGAGAAACCAGCAGAAGATTCGCGAGAGAGAGAGAACGAGCTAGCTGCTGACCGTGGGAGGAAGAAAGAAGGTAGCCCAGCCGTGAAGCAAAGAAGACCAGAAGGGAAAGGCTGGAGGAAAGGAAGAAGAGAAGCAAGGAGAAGCTGCTGGAACCGAAGAGAAGCAGCAGCCGTGAAACGCCAAAGCTGAACAGATCGCGTGAAGAAGAAAGAAGCAGCTGCTGGTGGCGAGAGAGACCAGCGAGACATCAGCCGTGAGCAGCAGAAACAGACCAGAACAGCAAGAGGACGAGCAGAAGAAGGCAAGGAGCAGGTCTGGTCGTGCAAAACACACACAAAACAGCGACCAAACAGAACCAAACGCAAGCAGAAAACAGGCGCGACAGCAGAACCGCGATGGGACTGCAGTGGCTGGTCGACCAGGAAAGAAAAGAGAAGAAAGCCCGTCCAGTGCTGCCTTCCAAGCTCTCAACCCTCCTTCTAAGACCCCTCTCAAGCTCTTCTTACTTCTTAGAGTCATAAACCAAGTAAGAAATCAGATTATTCACCCCTTTTCTTGCTGAAAATTTCAGAAGTGTTGCTGAAAATTTTGAGCAGAATTTTGATGCTTGTGTTGGACAATTTGTTCTTCAAACTTTGATAGAATCTTAGGTAATTGAAATAGAGACTTGAATGATGAATTGTTGGGTGTAATTGATGCCATAAAAGTGTACATATGGGCTGCTATATATATTAATCAAAACTGAAACAGAAAGTTCTGTTTCAAGCACACCAAGTATATGATATAAGGTTTGAGTGAAGTTTGAGCATTTAAATGACCATGTTAAGTTTATGTATGTATTAAAGACTTGAAGAGCAGTAGATAAGCTTTGAGAGTAGTTGATTTAGAGCCCAAGTTTCTGCATAAAAGAGGTTAGAAAAGTTAAAGAATTGTTAGAGTTGCAAAAAAGGGTAGTTATGAGCAAATGGGTGATTCCCGAGTTCAAATTTTGAGCTCTAGAAAACATGACCATATCTGACTTATTTGGGAGTGTTCTATACCTCAAATGATGCCTAGAAACCATAGAAAACCATAGGTTTTGGAACGGATCGAATCCGATAAAAATTATGCAAGTTATGCACAAAATAGTGCCGTTAGAACTCTGAGAAGTGAAACGGCTATCCTAATGAAATTTTTAGTGCATGAAATGAGTTTGGTTGATCATTATCAGTTAAATGAGGCTTAGCTATAGAAGAAAAACTAACGTCGTTAATCCGAAACGAAAAAGTATATAAAAGGCGCACTAAAAGTGTCCGAAAGTGTCCGAAACCGGGCGTTTTCCTTAGATTTGACTTAGCAAACGGTAATATTTTCCAACTTTACATGTGACTAGAATATGAGATAAGTGAACCGTAGGAAAAAGAACGAAATAAAACGGAACCCTGAGCAGCGCGTTGCAGTACGTTCTGTTAAGGGCTGTCCATGTTGTTTAAAAATGTGATTTTTCGTTTTCGGCCTCTAACAAGTAAACGGACCGAGTGGGGGTATCCCTAGGGGTCCCAAAACTGAAACTTTTACATAAAAATCGGAATTAGAGAGTCTCGATTGAGTAGAAACAAGTTTTGGAGCTATATAGAGAAAAATGACTATAATTGAGAAATTCTAACTTATAGTTGAGAATTGAGTTTTGTTATTAATAATGATGAGAAAATATTGTGTAGGTGAAGAGCGAGACACCAAGGCTTTTGAGACTCATCGAGACGCTTGACGCGACTTCGAGGTAAGTGGTTCGCCACTTATGAGTGTTTAAATTCTATATCAATTCATGATTATTCGTAATGGATATTGTAATTAAGTAATAAATGAAAATGAAAAGGATTTTCAATGTTAATGTTCAAGTTAAGCATATAGATTCCTATGGAATCTATATTGTACTAGAAACTAATACTAAGTTGTTATAGAAAGAGTAAAATGAAAAAGTTTTCAGAAGATGTAAAACTAGTGAGTTTTGTGCTTTTGCACTTGAAGAAATTGATTATAAAACCCATGTATATGCCTTAAGAGTTTATGAGAGTTAGCGCTACGTGACGACGCAGAAAATTCCGTCCGTAGTCGCTCGGAGTATAGAGAAATTAGCACTACGAGATGACGCAGAAAATTCCGTCCGTAGTTGCTCAGTTTCCCAGAAAATATAAGCGCTACGTTGCGATGCAGAAAATTCCGCACATAGTTGGTTAGTTGACAGTTAGCGCTACAAAGCGATGCAGTAAATTCCGCTCATAGTTGCCTAGAGTTTTAGCATTACACTTACGATGCAGAAAATCCCGCATTATAGTTGCTCAGTGATAAGATTTAGCGCCCTACGTACGATGCAGTAAATTCTGTAACGTAGTGGTTGAGATACATTAGTAAGCTTTACGTTGGCGTTAGCTATAATCGCCCGTGATGATTAGAATGAGTCAAGGATATACATGAGGGTTTTGAAAGAAGTCTGAAAACTTGAATAAATTGGTGCATTGTTATATCAGCATATATGAGATTATACATTCTTGTTGCACTAATCTGTTTATTTATTTTGTAGCTTACTTACTTTCATAGTGTGCCACCGTCGGAAGAGACGCCTTTTTGTTTTGTATATATATAGTTGGGCGATTGCACAAGACACTTGGATACATTTGTATATATGTATTTAATCTATTACATTTTGAATCACTATGATGTTGAGATTGTAAATTATAAATATTCACGTATTATATATATATGATGCATATATGCATGTTTTGGATTTGATTTTATGCTCACTTGTGTGGAAAGGATGATGAATATTGCATGTTTGGGAATAAAGAAGTTGGGAGGAATTGAAATTTTAGTCGAAGTGTAAGTTTTTTGATAGGTAAATTTTGGTTTTATAAAAAATGCAGCTGTTATGCTGTTGAAAATTTTATAAAAGTATTTGAAATTGAATCAAGAAAAATTTTAGCACTTCCAATTAGTTAAAGAAAAATCAAATTACTAAGTTTTAAACGAGTAAACCGGAGAAAAAAATTAGGGTTCGCTTCTTGGATTTCTTCGATCCGACGAGTCGGGTTCGATGAGTCCGTTGAAGTGCCCGGCAGGATCCTCCAGACAAGAGTCTAGATAAGGTCTGGGAAGGGTCCTGTCAGAGGGCTTTAAAAAAATAATCATTTTCGGTTTACTAACCCTTTGGTAATTCATGATGGCAAAAACGCTTACAAAAAATGTGTTTTAAAGTGCAATCTTGAATCAATTTTTGTGTCAATCATCAATATTTGGACATTTCTGTCTATGAATAAAGTTTTGAGCCTAATTGAGGACTTTGAAAAATTGACTATTTTCGGTTTACTAATTCCTAAGAGATTCATGAAGGCGAAAACATTAACAAAAATGCGTTTTAAAGCAAAATATTGCATTGATTTTTAGGTCAATCATTACAATTTAGACGTTTCTATCTATGAATAAAGTTTTAGGCCTAATTGAGGACTTTTAAAAAAATAACTATTTTCAGTGTATTAATCTCTAGGGGATTCATGATGATAGTGAAATCTTGAACCAATTTTTATGCCAGTAATTTTGGTGTTTCTATATACGAATGAAGTTTTAGTTTTAATTGTGAAATTTGAAAAAATAATCATTTTCGGTGTACTAACACTTCGGGTATTCATGACAACGAAAACGTCAACAAACAATGCATTATAAAGCAAAATCTTGAATCAATTTTCATGCTAATCATTATAATTTGGGTGCTTGTGTCAACGAATAAAGTCATAGGTTGAATTAAAGACTTTGAAAAAATGACAATTTTTGGTGTACTAGCCCTTAAGGGATTCATGAAAGCAAAAAACATCAACAACAAATGTGTTTTAAAGCAAAATCATGAATCAATTTTTACGTCAATGATAAGAATGTAAAATGTCATATTTTTCTCCCTTAATGTTTATTCTTTTGTAATTATTTGATGTCTAAAAAAACTCATTATTCTTATATTTTGATTTAGGATGCAAATGGAGGCATTAAGTGCAAAACAAAGCTAATTCGGTGATTTTAGATAGTTTCAGCATCACTTCGTAATCTGGGCATAACTCTCTCATCCGAGCTCCAATTAAGATGATTCAAGATGCTGTGGAATGAAAAGAAAAAGTTCTACAACTTTCATGTTTTGAGTTTTAAGAGATACTAGCTGAATCAAGGTTGAAATTGGGCTTAAATTTTTTGTGCCTACACTATT
The DNA here is from genome assembly GCA_019925255.1 of Litchi chinensis. NCBI lineage: Eukaryota > Viridiplantae > Streptophyta > Magnoliopsida > Sapindales > Sapindaceae > Litchi > Litchi chinensis. The sequence continues at coordinate 49,683,683 of CM034461.1, read as the reverse complement.
GGTGTTCTAGAACGTCCCTTAGTCTACAAGTCTAATACACGGATTTAATGCGGTTTATTTTGGAAGTTTCCAGATCTGGTGCACGAAAATTCCAGCTGAAGTCGCCACTTTCCTATTTATATTAAGACTTTATATTTTCCTTAATTAGTCAGACTTGAATATCATTATTTTAAGGTAATATTTAGCATATTATTTTTAAGAGATTTTGTAAGGATTCTAAGAGGTGAATTCGTGAATTCGTGCATATTATTTTAGAGAGGTCTCTCTCTCTTCCCTCTTCTCTAACTTTTCCTTTGAGTTTTCATCGTGGCCATGCGTGGCTAATTTTTTTATAATTGGTCGAAGAAAACTGAAGCCTCGGAATCAATAAAATTGTGAGATCTAATTTATTTTTATTGTTCAATTTATGTTTTGGGTATCAGATGTTCTTCTATACTTATTTTCATGATTGTCTCGTTTAATTACTAAGAGGTCTACTAGTTTATTATTCGTTGTAATCAAAAGCAACTAAGATTTAATGATTTGCTGCATCAGAAATTATTAGATTTTAGGAAGAACGCTCGACTAAATTAAATGCAACTACTTGTGCTTGTGTTGTTTAGCTTCATTGATTTCTTTAATTCTTAAGGCTACTATTAGATTAAACCTTTAGTGCTTTTCTTGGGTTATTTAATAGTTAGGATTGGTTAGATTATCTGTTTTCTAATTAATTGCGATTAAGGAGAAATAGGAAAAATGATTCCAACAGTGAATATTCAAGGTGAATTGATGAATACTTGTATCAATGATCAATTGTAAAGTTCCGATGGTGGATGTTGACTTAGACCAAGGTTTGTTCTATTGATTGATTTCAATATTTCAATTTGAATTGCTCCTTAGTTGTTTTTCTTAAAATTGTTTTCATTATACACAAATACCCCTCCCTTATGCTTGTTCACGTAGCATAAAAATAGGCTAGATACTCTCCATGAGAATGATCCTTACTCACACCACTACATAAATTTTAGGAGTATAGGTTTATTTTGGTTGCCCACGACAGCACACCAGTAATTATTATAATTTGATCGTTTCTATCTATAATTACCATTTTCAATGTACTTAACCCTTAAGAGTTTGGTGACGGTGAAGACGTCAACAAAAAATGTATTTTAAAGTTAAATCTTAAATCGATTTTTGCGCTAATCATCATAATTTGGGCATTTCTATCTACAAATAAGGTTTAAGGCCTAATTTAGTATTTTGAAAAAAATAATCATTTTCAGTATACTAACCTTAAAGAACTCGTGATAGTTAAAATGTCAACAAAAATGAGTTTTAAAAACAAAATCTTGATTTGATTTTCATGTCAATCATTAACACTTTGAATTCGAACCGGTCTAATAGGTTATATATATATATATATATATATATATCTTATTGAAGTTTAGGTAAGGTTCAAATAAAATCATAAGGGGTTCAATTATAAACTTAAATTAAAAAGCCAAAAGAGAAAGTAACTCAAGTGAGCCCAATTAGAAACTATACTAGTATGACCCAATTTCTTTTCTAAACACATCCAATTGTTTTTCTAAATACACCCACCTAAGGTCCAACATAGAAGAATTATAGAATTTTTGAAGGGCAATTGATGGAAAAAAGAAGAAATCTCTAAAAAAGATAAAAATGGAAATAAAATGTTATGAAAATAGCAAAATTGGAAATGCAAAAAGACACTTAGTTAGATATTTATTTGATAGAAAAATGAGTGGTAAAAGAGAAGGCTAAGTGGATGAAATTTTGGCCATGCATGAGAATATATATATGTAATTATATATAAATTAAAAAGCCACCCCCACCATACTTTTCCTTCTTGGCCGAACACACCCCTCCAAAAAGAGAAAGAAAAATCAAGAGAAAGGGAGAAGAAAAAAAAGAAAAGAGAAATAAGAAGAGCTAAAGAAAATCATGGAAGTTTGGAGAAGGAATTTTGGTGAGAAACTGGTTCCAATTTAGAATCAATTTTCTTGGTTTAGTTCTTATAGATCCTAAGTAAATTTTTGGTGTTGTTTTAGGTGAAAAGGGTTCCAATGAGAAGACAAGTGCAAAAGGATTTCCATAGGGTTTGGGAATAACCTAGTGAGTGGATGTTTTCCTTTAACTTGATTTATGAAAGTATTTTGTTATGTTTCAACCTTTATCAATTTTGAGATTTAAATATGTTATGTGATTTATGAATTTTGAAGTATGTTTTAAGATTTTTAAGCATGTATTAAGGTTTTGATGTATGTTTCATGAATTGAGAAAGATGGATTATGATTAGTATATATGTTGTATGAGAATTAAATTTTTGAGTATGTTTTGGAAACTTTTAAAGTATATGTTTCTATTTTTATTAATTTTGAGAAGTAAATATGTTTTGTGATTTATGAATTTTGAAGTATGTTTTAAGATTTTTGAAGTATATTTTAAGAATTTGAAGCTTGTTTCATGAATTGAAAATGATAGACTATGGTTAGAATACACGTTAAAGAAAGTATGAATTTTAAAGTATGTTTTGAAGTTTTAAAGTATACTAAATCTTATAAACTTTAGATTATGTGTTTATAAACTTTAAATTATATTTTGTAAACTTTAGATTATGTTTTTATAAACTTTAGATTTTATTTTTAGTAGACTTTAGGTTATGTTTTATAAATTTTATGATATGATTTGTGATTTATAAAGTATGGATTTTGTTTTGAGATCTTAAAGTATATTTTGTAGTTATGAATTTAAGATTATGTTTTATGACTTAAAGTACATCTATTGGTTTATGAAATTAGAAACTACGTGTTTTGATGATTCTAAAATACATTTGATGATTTGCAAATTTTATAGTTTGTGTTGAGTTTCCAAAGTAGTTTTATGATTTAATAAAGTAAATTATATTTTATGGTTTATGAATTAATTATTTGATTCTAAAATCTTCAAGTATATTTTGTAAGTTATAGATTTAGAATTATGTTTTGTAAGCACACCTTATGGTTTGTGAAATTAGAAACTATCCCTTTTGATAATTTTAAAGTATGTTCAATGATTTGTGAACTTTATAATTTGTATTGAGTTTCCAAAGTATGTTTTACAAACTAATAAAGTAAACTATGTTTTATAGTTTATGAATAAACTAATTGATTTATGAAAGTTTATGACATGTTTTATAAATTACATGAAAAACTATGATTTTGATATGTATATGCATGGATGGTATTTTTGTTGGAAACTTAATGTTTGATATGGAAAGCTTTACAAAATATATTTGGAAATATACTTGGAATTTTATTCGTGAAAATGTTTTTAGAAAAGATTGAGAAAGGAAAGGAAAGGAAAATAAATATGTTTTCAGAACACCAAAGTGTACCCTCCTCTCTAATGGTCAGATTAGTATCACGTAAGTAAAACCAAGAGAGTCACCTAACACACACTAGTGCAAAAGGCAGAGAGATGAGGTATTAGGGGCTTGAGAGAGAGTCATTGAGTTGCCTAGTATGTGGATGATAGAGATTATCCCCGCCCTCTATGCATGTGTTGAGTATCTCTACCACGTATGGCAGAGTCCCCCAGGTACTAATTTGGTATAGATTTAATCTAAGATTGTATTTAAAGAAAAGTTTTACAAAATATGGAATTTCATATTTTTTATATGTAAAGGACGAAAATTTATTGAATATCAGATTTTCGGAAAGAGATTTGCAAAAAGATTTCACAATTTATAGATTTACTTATTTGATATTATTAAAGTTATAAAGATAATATAGAAGTTTACAATTTTACAATGATATAAGACTTATTTTCAGTTTTATTTTCAGATATAATTATCTATGAATCATTGAAATTATTTCTTTTTATCAATAATAAATTTTACATATTATTTAGAAATATTTTAGAAAATTTATATAAAAGTTTAAGTTTTACTACGAGATCATATTCAAATTTAGTTTTATTATTTTAAATCCGAAATTATATGATTCACTGAGAAGTAGTTATTACTACCAGAAATATGTTATATTTTGTTTAGAAATGTTTTTGAAACGTTATATCCACTCACTAGGAGTTAGGCTCACTCTTTTATAAATCTATTTTTTAGGTATCCACTATAGGTTCATGCATATTATGTTATATCGTGAGAAGGGTCACATGATGACAAATAGTTGAATTTGTGTTTATTACTTCTTTATTTACCAAATTTCGTAAGTATATTTTTAAAATAGTTTCACAAATTAATAATCACTTTACAGAGATTTGAAAGATATTTTATATATTCAGTTTATGAGTTTCGCACGAGAAATTTTAAAGATTTTATATTTGTTTAATTTACATTTCGATCAAAGTGATTATAAGAATTTTGAAGATTATTTCAAAAAGATTTTCAATAAATCCAAATTTTTATCCAAAAGATCCCAATTTTCACGGAATCCTCCCGAACTTAAGATAGAAGTCAAGTTGGGTCCTGTCAAAGTTATTACATTTCGATTAAAGTGATTATCAGAATTTTGAAGATTATTTCAAAAAGATTTTCAATAAATCCAAATTTTTATCCAGAAAATCTCAGTTTTCACGAAATCCTCTCGAACTCAAGATAAGAGTCAGGTCGGGTCCTGTCAATCATAATTTAAGTGTTTTTATCTATAACTAAAATTCTAAGCCTAATTGAAGAATTTGAAAAAATGACTATTTTTTATGTATTAACCTTAGGAGATTCGTAATGATGAAAATGTTCAAAAAAAAAAAATGTTTTAAAGTAAAATTTTGAATCAATTTTTATGTCAATTATCATAATTTAAGTGTTTTTATTTACGAATAAAATTTTAGGCCTAATTGAAGAATTAGAAGAAATGACCACTTTTATTATACTAACCCCATGAGATTCGTGACGACGAATACATCGATAAAAAATGCTTTTTAAAACAAATTCTTGAACCGATTTTTACGTCAATCATTAAAATATGGGCATTTATACCTATGAATATAGTTTAAGGCCCAATTGAGGAATTTGAAAAAAAAAAATAATTATTTTCAATGTACTAATCCCTAAGGGATTTAAAACGACAAAATGTCAATGAAAAATGCATTTTAAAATAAAATTTTAAACCGATTTTTATGTCAATATCACCATAACTTTGATGTCTCTATCTATAATTAAAGTTTTAAATCTAATTGAGAATTTTAGAAAAATGATTATTTTTGATGTATTAACCTCTACAGGATTTACGACGACCAAATTATCAACAAAAATTATGTTACGAAGGGAAATCTAGAACTATTTTTGCGCCAAATATAAAAACTAAAATGAAATTTTCCTTAAAAATTTTGTAGAGTTTGGGTTAGACACATCCCCAAAATTTTCGCCGTACATATGGGTGGAATGGAGTGGATCGCAAGTCTATAGTAGCTTTTGAATAAAATAATAGCACAGTAGGTGAAGGTACGGTAATTGAGATTGATGAGGGTGGGTTGACATCGTGCAGCTCGGCGTGGTGAGAGGAGTACGTGTGCTATAGAAAGTCATTTCGCGCTGGAACGTCCCCGGAGAATTGATTGAATTTATCAAGGATTGATCTATTCAGATCTGAAGAAGCAAGTTGAGCTCAGACTTGCAGTAGTAGTTCAACGTCTTCTCCAGGTACTATTAGTCTTTCCAGCTGAGACGCGATGCGATTGAAATTGAATTAATAGTGCCTTGAATGAAATGAATAGTTGTTGATCCTGTGCAGAGCACACAAGAAGTAATGGGTGGCACAACTGAAACTGAGAAGAAAGGTTCTACTGCCCAAGTAAAAAAGAAGCGTCGGGGTATTATCTCCTGTATTTGGAACAGTATATTTAGACGAAAACGGGATGATTTTGAGAAGAGATTGGAATACATTTCCAAGGAAGAAGCTGCTGTTCTCGCTAGAATGAAAAGAAGGTCCCAAACTTGGAGGAGGATCATCAGGCAACTCCTTATTTTCACTGTCATCTTTGAGGTCTCATTCTCAATCTACTCTTTCTTTTTACCTCAAATAAATAATTCTGGTTTGTTTCCCAAAAAAATAAAAAAAATGATACTCATGTAATGCAATCTCGCTCTTTCTTTCCTATAATTTCCATATCTCACTTCCTAGTTGATTAAATTCGTTGACAGCCAATATATAGTTGATCTGAATGTTTTTATATCGTCCCACATCTGTTTTCACAGACTGGAACGTCTTTATCATTTACTTGTTTTCTGAAATGCATAATTGGCACTAATTCTTCTAACTCGATGCTGCTTACTTTCATCATTTATTTCTCAACGATGACTCTTGAATTGTATCAATTTTCAGGTTATCGCAGTGGGTTATGCTATCATGACAACAAAATCAGTGGATTTAAATTGGAAAATGAGAACATTTCGTGTTTTGCCCATGTTCCTCTTGCCTGCTTTATCTTCTGTTGCCTATTTAGGATTTGTGAGCTTCACAAGGATGTGTAAGTATTTGTAGCAATGCAAAAGATTTTGTCAATAACAATTTGTTTTTGTTTATATTGGAAGGTTGTCATTTTCTTACTGTTTTGTTAAATATCGGAAACAAAGTATGCTTGTATTAATGGGAGAAAAAAAAGAAAAGAAAAGAAAAGAAAGGTAAGACGTAAAAAAACTGTCAATGACTTACTGGCATACATTACAAGTCCTCTGCTGTTCAGCTTTCGGCTCGTTCATGTACCATTAAGGACATTCTCAAGCAACTTGCATCTGCCTTAATAGAATGTCTTAAGATGTAGAAAGGATCATAGGTTGAAACATATGCTTTGGGCTTTCTATAATTGTCATTATGACAAGATGCTATTGAAGATTCAAGTACTCTAATTTGGTGGTTCTATTAGTATTAGGACAGTTGTATGAAACCTACAACATCTGGTTTGATGATTACAGGTGATCGTAAGGACCAGAAAACTCTGGAAAGGCTTCGGGTTGAGAGGCAAGCAAAAATTGATGAACTTAAGGAGAAGACAAATTATTACACCACCCAACAGCTCATTCAGGTAATGATTTGTCGCTGGTCATATTACATTGCACTAAAAATGTTCTTTTTGTGTTTAACAAAAAATCATATTTGAAGTTTTCTTGGTTTGTTAGTGTCTTGAAATATATTACAAAAGCTTAATTATAAGCCTTGATTTGCATTGGACGCCAACCAATTTCTGTCATTATCTCGTTTAAATTCATAAGTCAATAATGTTTGAGGAATAGTAGAATAGCACATATATGAGCTTAAGCATAATCAATATCAACTCCATGGTTTTATCTGAAGAATGATTTAGGAGGATACTGTTAATTACAGCCTGGCAGAAATGGTGAATACCTAGTGAATAGAAATGGATGAGATGTCATTTTCTTTAAGCTCTCATCAGGTTTTATTTATCTTTAGAAGGCATATCATGAGCCAAGAAAAAGTGCACGTATTAGCAAATGTATAATATTTATATTCTACTAGCTGCAAATTGTACCAAGTGTAAGCTCTATTGTGCAGAGATATGATCCTGACCCAGCGGCAAAGGCTGCTGCAGCAACTGTTCTTGCATCTAAGCTGGGTGTAGATTCAGGATTGAATGTATATTTGGGGGATCAATCTAAGCTCAGTGTTCCAACCGCGAAGAGCAGTGATGTTGAGGTTGTGCAATCTGGCAGTCTTCGAAATCGAAAGCAGTTGCCCACCTGGTCCAGTAGTGTGGAGAGCATGCCATTCCCTTGTTCTGGTGAAGCAACTCCTGAATCCTCTGGGAATGAGGATATTCAAATGTCTGAGCATAATCAGCTAGTCGTCGATCACTATCCTCAGGGGTCCTCAACACTTGACAGAGGATGGATTGCTCGAATTGCCGTGTTGCTTGTTGGCGAAGATCCTACACAATCTTTTGCGCTCATATGCGGCAACTGTCATATGCACAATGGTAAGTTGACTTCTATTGAGTAAGAATTTGATTGATCTCCATGCATCCTGCCCCATAAGTGCACTAACATGCACATCCCTATAGTCAATTGTGTTCTTTGTGGAATGCAGTGCCTTCGTTAAAATATATTTTGGTAATATTGTATTTTTGCAGGACTTGCCAGGAAGGAGGATTTCCCATACATAACTTATTACTGCCCACATTGCCTTGCCTTGAATAGGCCAAAACAATCAGGCGAGATTGTTTCTGGTTCCATTTCCAATTCTCTTAGGAGCTCCTTGACGAGTGGGGACAACGGTGATCTGGTCAATAATGGTAGTATTCATTTGGTCAACAATGCCGGTAGTCTTTTGAGCAACAGCTTGCACCCAACCAATAGCCCTGTCAAAGAGGATCCTGTTGAGGACATGGGCAAGGTAAAAGCATTAGAAACAGTTAGTTAAAAGGCAGACTTGCCTGGAACTAATTATTGTCGGTAGGTGTTGTATGCTGTTGATGCGGGCTATAGTGTTTGTGGCTTGGGGATTTGATTGCTGAATGCTGGATGTTTGTAATGGGGTTTTTTTCTTGGTTGGCGAACTGTGAACAGTTTATACGGTGGAACTTTGGTGCTCTGTGGTCACATGATATAGAATACATGGGGTGGATAATTGCACGAATTTTTTTTTTTTTGGGGGGTTTCCACCCCTTAATTTAATGTAGTACGTTCAGTCCATATTTCAACTTATCGTTTGAAGTCCGTTTCGACCTTGCAGAAGTTTTATGAGATGTAAGGGTGTTGGATTCTTGTGCTCTCAGAATCCCTGCTCTGCATATTTGTATCTGTCCAGATCCAAGAAAACTCAATTCAATCATATTGGTGATTGAAATGGGATTGGTTAAAAGAAAAATTATATATTGGATTAATTTAAAGAGCAAATTATAAATTAGTTATTTGATTGAAACGTTTTTTCTAGCATGGTAAATTTTATCAACTTTAATAGCGAATTCTCAAATTCTTATTTGCCTAGGTCCGAAGATGAACCGTTCAAAGATGAACCTAGATTTGGGTTTTAAAACCCAGATTTGGTTTTATGGGTTTTGAAACCAAAACTTTGACAATCAAGATAGATTGTTAATAATTTGATTTCAAAACCCAGATCAGCAAACAATGATTTGATTTTTGAAACCAAATCTAGGTTTTTTTTTTTTTTTTAATAGGGTGGATGTGTGAACTGGCAATGGCGATGTATAAGAGGAGGGATAATCTGGGTTCGAAAACCCAAAGGTTGAAGATCTAGGCTCAAACCCAGATCTTCAACTTTTTTTACTCCAAACTTTGTTCTTTTTTTTTCAACTTTCAAATCTTTCTATTTTAAAAGGTTTTTTTTTTTTATTTTTTCTTTTAATTTTTTTTTTTTTTTTTTTTTTTTTTTTTTTTTTTTTTATCAAATTTTTTCTTTTTCTTTTGAACTTCCTTTTTTTTTTTTTTTTTTTTTTGTAAGATTGAAGATTTGAGTTCAAATTCAGATTTTCAAAGACAGGAGAGATATGGGTTTGAACCTAGATCGCCAAGTGTGTTTTTTTTTTTTTTTTCGAATTTATCCCTTTTTGAAAAATTTTAAATTTTGATTTTTTTTAAAATTTATTTACACAAATATCTACCATCTATAATTGTAATGGACAGTAAAGAATTTAATTTTTTATTTATTTTAAGGATAATCCTAATTTCCCCCCTATAGTTTGACGAAATAGCTAAAATCCCCCTTTACTTTAAAAAATCGCTAATATCCCCCCTCTTGATTTTCAAAATAGATAAAAACCCCCTGTAATTTATTAAAATACCCAAAAAACCCCTTACCGTTAATTTGGACGTTAAAGTCAACGGTTGACCGTTATCTGAAAGGAAAAATCCCAATATCCCCCTGTAGTTTGATGAAATAGCTAAAATCCTCCTTATTTTAAAAATTGCTAAAATCCCCCTTACTTTAAAAAATCGCTAAAATCCCCCTTATTTTAAAAAATCGTTAATATTCCCCTCTTGATTTTCAAAATAGATAAAAAAAACCCCCCTATAATTTATTAAAATACCCAAAAAATCCCTTACCTTTAATTTGGACGTTAAAAGTCAACGATTGACCGTTATATGAAAGGGCAAAACTGTCAAAATAAAATAAAAATATTAATATTTAATAAAATGATAATTTAATATTAAAAAAATTAAAAAAAAAAAAACCTTCCATCTCTAAAATGGATGGTGGTGATCAAAATTACTAAAAAATTTAAAAATTTAAAATTTTAAAAAATTAAAAATATTAATAATTTTTAAAAAATTACGTCCACCGTCCATCATATTAATGGACAGTGGATATAATCCAAAAAAATTAAAAAAAAAATAAAAAAATTAATACTTAAACACATTCTCTCTTTACTTATCACTCTCTCTTTCTCTCTCTTCTTCTTCTTCTTCTTCTTCTCTATCTGCTTTGTCTCCCGACAGTGGGTGGACGGACTCTCTTATCTTTTCTTCTTCTTCTTCTTCTCTCGATTATGGTCTCCGTTGGCATGGAGACTGGGGGTGTCAGCGAGGATACCATTGGGTCTTCTTCATCGAAAACCAGGGGTGGTCCGGCGAAAGAGACCAAACGGTCTCCGTCACATGGAGACCAGTTATGGTCTCCACGCAATGGAGACCAGATTTGGTCTTCGTGGAGACTAGATCGAAGATTAGAATCTCCGATCTGGTCTCCACGGAGACTAGATCTGGTCTCCATCACGTGGAGACCAGTTCTGGTCTCTTTTGCCGGACCACCCCTGGTTTCCGATGAAGGAGACCCAATGGTATCCTCGCCAGACACCCACAGTCTCCATGTCGATGGAGACCATAGCTGAGAGAAGAAGAAGAAGAGAGAAGAGAGTCCGTCCACCCACCGCCGGGAGATGAAGCAGATAGAGAAGAAGAAGAAGAAGAAGAGAGAAAAGAGAGAGTGATAAGTAGAGAGAGAATGTGTTTAAGTATTAATTTTTTTATTTTTTTTAAAATTTTTTTGGATTATATCCACCATCCATCAATATGATGGACGGTGGACGTAATTTTTTAAAAATTATTAATATTTTTATATTTTTATATTTTTTTAGTAATTTTAATCACCACCGTCCATTTTAGAGATGGACGGTTAATTTTTTTTAAATTTTTTTAATATTAAATTATCATTTTATTAAATATTAATATTTTTATTTTTATTTTATTTTGACAGTTTTGTCCTTTCATATAACGGTCAACCGTTGACTTTTAACGTCCAAATTAAAGGTAAGAGGTTTTTTGGGTATTTTAATAAATTACAGGAGGTTTTTTTTTATCTATTTTGAAAAATCAAGAGGGGGGATTTTAGCGATTTTTTAAAGTAAGGGGGGATTTTAGCGATTTTTTAAAATAAGGGAGGATTTTAGCTATTTCGTCAAACTACAGGAGGATATTGGGATTTTTCCTTTCAGATAACGGTCAATCGTTGACTTTAACGTCCAAATTAACGGTAAAGGGTTTTTTTTTGGTATTTTAATAAATTACAGGGGTTTTTTTATCTATTTTGAAAATCAAGAGGAGGGATATTAACGATTTTTAAAGTTAGGGGGGATTTTAGTTATTTCATCAAACTATAGGGAAAATTTTAGTCATTTCGTCAAACTACAGGGGGATATTGGGATTATCCCTTTATTTTACTTTATAATTTAAAATTTTAATTTCTAAATGTATTTTTAATTTAATTTTTAATTTTTAAAATAGTGATGCGTTAATTATTGATTGGTGTCAATTTGTTTATTTTTTATTTTGAATTTTGTATGACACGTGTTGGATTTTACATTGATTGATAAATTAAGACAAAATGGTTATTTTAAGGTTAACTAATCAAAAGAGTATAACAGAATTTTTGCATACTTTGTTAGGTTTGACCGTTAAATTCTTGGTCAGAGGACTAATTTGATGTTTTTTAAAACATAACTAAAAATTTGACACCTTGCAAAAATATAGAGATGAAGTTGAAATTTATTCAGAAAAGAAAAAATTATATGAAGAATTAAATATGTTGGAAAAACAAAAAAAAAAAAATGCTGGAATGGGCCAAATGAAAGTAAAGAAGTTGATAGGGTTTATGGTTTGAGAGAATATGGCATAGAAAGTGAAATAGAGAAAGGAGGGGATGGCATATATGGTCGCTAAAAGACTAGGAACGTCGATGTTGTTTTCATATAATTGGAGGATTAGATTTCCAGTAAAATTTAAACCAACCTTTGAGAGGGTTGCTGTATTTAGCAGCATTAGCAATGCAAAGAAAAGGAAGACGACATTAGAATCGAATGCAAAGGAAAAAAGGAGAACTCGTTCGAACAAAGAGTATGGGTACGAGTATGATTCAAGCAATCAGCAATCGCACGTTCCAGTGATGTTGGGTGAAGTGTTGGACGTCTTCTCCACATCAAGGACCATCATCTCTTTCGTAGACTGTACTCTCGGAGCTGCCGGCCATTCTTCCGCTGTCAGTCAGTCAATCAGTCTTCAGTCATCTGTATATATATACAGTATCGTCTTTACTTTACTAACAACTCCAATTTGTTTGTGTGTTTGTTTTAAACAACACAACAGGTAATCGAGGCCCATCCAGAATTGAAACTTTATATTGGAATGGATGTTGATCCCTTGGCACACGAGAAGGCACAAGCTCTTTTGCCTGCTCATCCCAACCTCACATCCTATACCTTGGTTAAAAATTTTAGACACATAAAATCTGGGCTTAACGAGGTTGACCAGAATTTACTCAACTGCGGAGTCGATGGCATCTTAATGGACTTGGGAATGTCATCTATGCAGGTTGGTTGATTATCATTTCAATTCAATGTTATCATGTCCCTCTCACTTATTCTCCTTGTGTCCAGGTGAACAATCCTGAAAGAGGCTTCAGCGTGCTTGGTAATGGCCCTCTTGATATGCGGATGGACCCTCATGTAAGTCATTATATTCTTCATTTGTCTTATTTCTTCTATTAACACAGATTGCTTAATAAGTTTGCTCAACTATTTTGATGCTATGCTACCTCTACTGCATTGATGATCTCAGTTCTCCTTCTTGGATGGACATGTCACATGTATGGTGGTAGTGGGTTATGTGGCAAAACAAAATGAAAAAGAATTAGCATTTGGTATTACAAGGCAACTTCCTTCTGAAATAAAAGAGATGTATGTTGATTGATGAACCCCTTCTGCCAACCTCTTCATTGCAACTACCATTGAATTGAGTACTTGATTTTTGATAATATAAAAGTTTTGTAATTTCATTTAATCTTTCAGCTAGGATGTGAAAGATCTCTATTGTGGTTGAGTTGCCAGTTCATAAGCATCTGTTCTGATTGTGTGTTGTTAGATCTTTCCTCCAGTAAAGTAATATGCTCATTTTGTCATTTGATTTTATGCTGGGTCGTTAGTATCATGTCATGCCTTAGAATCTTTAAATTTCTGTTTCACTTAACTGATTGGACAGGATTATTTCAGGCATGTTTAAAAGCAGAAGACATATTGAATTCATGGCCAGATACTGAAGTGGGCCGAATACTCAGAGAGTATGGGGAAGAAAGCAACTGGCATTTGCTTCAGAATAAGATTGTTCAGGCTCGTCTTCAAGGTGGATTGCATTCCACTGGTGAACTGGTAGATCTTATTCAGAATGCAATTACTAGGACAAGAGGTAGGTTCTTGCTCCATTCATCTATTGCATTTGTGTTTTGTACTCGTGGATGCTGGATGGTGAATTATCTTTATGCCAACATGCGAAAATTAGTTGTTTGCTGATGTATTCATCTGTCTCTCGGAGGAGGATTTCTACTGTTAACCCAGTGGCAAGGGCACAGGCAATTTAATCATACAGCATTAATGTATGCCATATTCATGATTAGAAGTATAGTGTTTTCTTATTTCAGTCTATCGTTGTAGGAGGCAGGCAAGGTTGGATAAAGACAGCAACAAGGGTGTTTCAAGCGCTGAGAATAGCCGTCAATGATGAACTCAAGACACTTGAGAACTCCCTTCATGCATGTTTTGACTGTCTAGCTCCAGGGGGTAGGCTTGCTGTTATTGCATTCCACAGTTTGGAGGACAGAATTGTGAAACAAACATTTCTGAACATCATAGATTGTAATAGGGAAGAGAGAGATGGGAGTGAAGAGGAGAGAGGTAAAAGAGACTTGGAAAAGGTCAGAAATGAGACCAATGTAGATGAGTTGTGGATTAGACAGATCATTCGAGGCCAGAATGGAACAATTCTCACTAAGAGACCTATAACACCATCGGAAGAGGAGGAAAGAATGAATCGCCGCAGTAGGAGCGCTAAGCTCCGGGTCATTGAGAAAGTACGAGTCAGATGAATAAAAGTTGCAGTGCTCGACCCTTCTTATGTGTAATCTGTATTAAATTGTACCTTTATGGTATGCTTCATCATTCTTACGTATCTGTTGTAAGTAACATGGATGTCTCTGTAGGCGATTCTTTTGATATTGTTTGTTGTAATAATACCTATTAATTTTTAAGTCTGCTAAGAAGAAGGAAACTAGTGTTTGGTTTGGTTGCACCTGCACTGAAAATTACGGCTAATTATGCTCCAGTGACGCGCACCTTCAGTCATAACATAATTATTCATTTGACAAACGTGCTTGCAAAATATTTGGTCATTCTGTTGTTGTTGATGGCACAATCCTAGTAATCAATAATTTATGAACTTGACCCCTTTGATCATAAAATTGGTAAAGATACTAGTTTAATAATAAGTTAAACTCTTCAGGAAAAAAAAAAAAAAAAAAGTGAGAATAAATTAAAATGTTGATTTAAAAAAATTATTTCAATATCCATCAAAAAGTGAAAAAAAAATGAATAAATTAAAAATTAATAACAACTCTTGAATGAAATAAAAGTAGGTGAAGTTGATAAATGCATGTTAAAATCATAATTTTAAATCAAGATTTTTTAGTTATTTTGGCCTAACCTCAAAGTAAATATTTTTATTTGAAGAAAGATATCTTACATTCACTAATAAAATAAAAAAGAATGCAAAAAAATAATAATAATAAAATAAAAAATAAAAGATGTTGATTATAAATTTCAAATGCAATAACTTATGCAAATATAGCATTTAAGTTTTAGAGGGGTTGATCGGTTTATTTCTATCCGAAAGTTGAAATGGGAAAGTGAAAACCAAATATTTTTGGTGTCAATATATAGATTAAAAGTCAGTTATTTTGCATTTATTCAAAATCACAATTTTTATAAGGTGGCAATTGGTAGCCATTGGATGAGATAGATGCAAGGGTTTAGATAAAATTGGTGTTGGTGGTGGGTAAAGCGGAGAAGGAAGGGAGTGGTTGATGTATGGAGTATGGGGGTCTGAAGATGAAGGTGATGGCAACTAGTAGTTGGTTGCCCCAGTTTGGCTTGCCAAACATGAAGATGAGTAGGAGCAGGAGCAGGAGGTGGTCAGTTGTGAAGGTATCAATATCATCATCAAAGATAGCCAAATTGTCGGCTGCCAGGAAGGAGAGAATTAAACTGCCAGATTATGATGGAGATGGAGCATACCATATTAGTGATTTTCTAAGACATCCATCTGGGATTAAAGCAATGTTGAATACCAGCGCCTTGCACACTTTCCAATTCCTCCACCACAACACCTACAGGTCCTCACTCTCTCTATTCTTATCATCCTTTTTCACCGATTGATTGCTTTTATGAATTTAAATACCGCTACATGTGCAGGTGCACTCTCCCAAAACTTCAACTTTTCAACTTTGAAGCTGCCCCTGTTATTGACTTACGAGTCACTCCAGCAAACGAACATTGTCTTGTCGAGTTACTTTCTTGCAAGGTGACTTTCAATCCCAAATTCTATTTTATCTTGACAAAATTCATCATGGTATCATATTTATGTGTTGCTTAGCATGTGCAGTTTGAAGGTTCAGACATCTTGGAACGCCAAAATGACCATTTTTCGGGTACATATGGATATATTCAGATCCGCTACATACACTTTGATATTTACTTTAAATTACTTCTGCATGAATAATACATCATCATTATGCTGTTGAAAACAACTGAAAATTCTCAAAGTCTGTAATAAATTGATGATTACAAAACTTACATTTTGTGTTTAAAGAAATCTCTATGTATTATTATATGGAGCTTTCTTTTTGTAAGTGCATTTTTCATTAAAGATATATAAGGACTGTTCGGTGCTTTGGTTGCTAGATTGGTTAGAATCTTGGAGGTTTATCTTCTATGCCACTCATTGCCTGTATCTGACTTCCATTGATTGACAATGATGCATGTGATTTTTTTTTCCTGATTTTATTTTTCATCCTTTTTTTTTTTTTTTTACTTGCAGCATTTATGTCAAATCACATGACATGGAACACAAATGATTCTGGGTCATTTTTGGAGGTTGATGTGAAACTGAATCTCTCTCTCGAGGTTGTTGAAAATTGCCATCGTATATCATCGGCATGTGCAGACAGTTCTTTCATTTTTCATTTCTCTCTGCTTACTGCCTCGTCCATTCTTATACCAAGATAGATGTTCATTTTTTTCTCTCACATGCTTGCTCATTTACAGTAACATAATCTCAATTGAAGCTTTTACGTGTAAGATGGTTGCATTAAAAATTTTGCTTAGTTCTATTCCTGTTATTAACAATAGATGGAGATTGGTCCAGTATCGATCTGGTATCATTCACTGGTGTTGAGGTTGTGCTATATTAACTTGCCAACAATATGTGAGTCAGGATTTTGCGTTTGTAAATTGATGGAAGCTGTGCTGAAGCTACAGTCTTATATCTTGCGTAACAATAGCAAGGAAAAGGCATCTGTACAACTTTTAGTCACCTGTGTGGTCCCTGAGTGACAAGTACCCAGCTTTACTGTGATCAAATGTTCTGCCTTTCAAAGTTCCAACTATGAATATAATCACCTTACCAATGTCATGTTGTCTCTTACTTTTTTATGTACCACTTCATGGAGAGTAAATTTATTGCCATAAGTTTTTCTTTTGTATGCTGCTTGAGTTGGTTACTGAGTTGCACATATGATGACTAATAGCCGGTAGATTAGCATATGAACAGCCCTGTGCCCTGTATGCAGATTTACACAAGGCCATTTACTTTGCTGCCTACATCAGCTGTTGAGGGCCCTGGAAACATGTAAGTTGTTTAACTGTCAAATCTAATTTCAATTACATGTAAGTTGTTTAACTGTTAAATCTAATTTCAATTACATGCATGAACACCTGGCTGTCTTAAATAACATTTTTTTGAAACACTTTCCGTCAATTTATGTACCTAGACAGCTGAATATTCTATATAGACTTAGCAACGCATTTGTAAGCTGCAATCTTGGGCAATGATATTTGTGTGTGACAAAGAGACAAACAGAGGGAGGAGAGGGAAGTGAAATATGTATAAAAATGTAGATGTGTGTGTTTGAGGGAAATGTTGTTTGATTATTAGCTAATACAATTTGTTACCAATTGGGTGTTGTCTATTAGGGCTGTCAGAAGTTTTTCAGGGTCGTTAGTCAACCAGTGTCCTAATCTTTCAAGAGTGGTGTACTTTGTGTTGGTTGATGAAAAACTGGACTAGTGATGTTGCCATTAGCTATAAGAATTCAGCTAGGGAAAAGAAAAGTGACATCCATCGGAACAAGTAATTATTTATCATTCCTCTGTTTTCAACTTTGTTATATTATAACATTTTTATAAAGCAAGGAAAAAGAAGGTAGGGTGAAAGATTTGAGTTTCTTGCTGTGCATTGTTATTGGAGGAGAAACTTCTGTTTGGTATCTGAGAGTTTTGTTAATGCAGCAGTAGGCATTATGCAGTATTATATAATAAAATAAGTTGGTCAATAATCATTGTTTAGCAAGGGATTTCACAAGCTGCATTCTAGTTTCCTAGAGAATGTATTATATAGGGCCAGAGAAACTTTATACAGCTTCACTGAAACAAATTGAGGTGTGGTGCTGTACAGAATGATGCAAGCCCTTGTGGATAGGCTCGTGCCATTGCTTCTGCAGCAGCTACTACAAGATTATGACGAATGGGTGCATCAGAAAGCTGAAGCCTTATCATAAATTTGGCCGTGATCGCTGCATGGACCGGTGAATTCTTTAACCTCACTACAGCTTTTGTTTTTCAAAAGATGGTTCTCCTCTTTTATGATTCTGCCTGTCCCAGTTGTCCAGTTTCTGTAAAACAAACAATATACTACACCAATTCTTTTTTTCAGTACTGTTCCATGTAACATATCAATAGTCAGTAAGAATTTTGGTGCAAGTGTTGGATGAATACAATGGAAGGGTGTATGCTCTTCTTAAATTTTTCTTAAATTCTTGGTGATCCCAGACTTTTGTGAGGTTTGAACATGATGGAAAACCCAAATAAATTATAAGGCAAGTAATAGAAATAAAGGTTAATCTGTTGTGTGATTTGTTTTTGAATGTTAAAAGGATCATGAGATATCTGGTTTAGAATGTTAAAAGGATCATGAGATATCTGGTTTACGGTATAAAATTTCCCTCTCATTTTTCATTATGATATACACAAGATAATATCATAATGTTTACAGTTTACAGTTCCAGTGACCTTTAAAACATTCCATCTGGTATTATCAAAAAAAGAAAAAAAAAATTCCATCCGGTCCCCAAAGCCGAAATGTGTTGAAATCACCTAATATCATCACCATTAGGCCATGATTGTTTCACCAAAATTGGTGGGGCTGGGATGAGATTTCAACTCCTAAATCCACCCAACTTGATGTTTCGGCTTGGGAAGAGAAGAAATATTTCCCTTCCCGGCCCACCCCCATTTCTTGTCAAGACAGGATTTGAAAACCCACCAATGGGAAGGAATCGATTTTTGTTTTTGTTTTAAATTTTGTATTTTGTCTTTTTTTGTTTTTTATTTTTTTAACTATATTTTCTTTATTTTAAAATATATAAATTATTTATTATAATAAATATATTTAATAAAATTCATTAACAATATTTATGAAATTAATAATTTAAACATCAATTAGTAAATAAAATTTATACTTCTTTATAATTATTTTTTTAATTTTTCATATTTAAATATTAATTTAATCTAATATTATATTTTTTTAGTTCATTCAATCCAATTCAATCTCAACTGCACCAAACACATTACAACACTAATTTAATCAAATACTATCCCATCCAATCATATCTTATCAAATTATATCTCATCCGATCTCACATGCTAAACAAGACCATAATATCAAGTGTTAACTGTCAATTTCTAAAATTTACATAGTCTCTTTTTCTCTTGGTCAGTCATTTGATAGTTTGGTAACATAGAGAACTCCTTTGGTTTCGGTTATTTATTAGTCAATATTGAACATTAAATCTATTGAACTTGAGAATTGGAAGTACCTTTTGGAAAGAAAGAATTTCTATAACCTTAATCCCCTGTAAGTTCAATTGATTACTGGTACAGCATTGCAAGTGCTTGGCTAAATTGATTACAACTGCATTAACCACACTCTCGGGGTATTCATGTATGAGGAATCCAATCCTTGCAGATTAAACTACTTTAAAACCGTGAAAATAACTTTGTCTTGGAACACACAGCTAACCAATATTGGCTGAAGTAATTTAGTACAGAACAGAGTGAGCTCAATCTGGGAAAATTGTGTGAGCCTAAGTTTTCACACATTTATCAGCAGCTTCTTTACAACTCAAAGTCCCATAATTTGAATGGGGAGACACATACTCAACTTGCACTAGCTTTCTACTCGTATATGGTACTCCTACCATTTCTCCTTTGCTTGCAAGTAACAGTGCACCACAAGAATACATGCTAAAGACCAACCCAATATGACCGACCATTGCTGTTGTGAATAGGAGATGGGCAAGGAGATGCAACACACCATTCATACCAAACCTGTACATATTCCAACAGAAAGTCATATACCACAAATATCAGTAACCCATAGTACATACACGACAAGAGAGGAAATAAGTCACCGCACCGATAATGATTTATATGATATGCTTTATGCAATTTACCTTGGTAGAACCACAACAACGCCAAAAATTAACTTCAAGAGAAGAGCCAGGTTGCATGCACACTGGTGTCCTTAGTGGAAAAAATATTGCAAACCTAATAAAAGGACAATTTTTTTACGAGAAAATTAGGAGACAACTTACTCATAAGGGAAAGAGCAATTGCATTACTTGTTAGAAAGCACATTGAAGCACCTCTTAATAAGCACTTCAAACATAAACCAGGTAAACAAATACTCATACCAGCTAAACATGTTTGGTGTTGCCACTGATGGTTCAATACCTAGATGTACATCTTTGTAGAGTATTGCATTAAAATAGCCAGCAAAGCCTATCAATCAAGATTACAAAAAACTCAGACTTAGAATTTCCCAAATGGGAATAAATTAAGTTATATTTCTCGTTCAGCAATCTTGTCTAGATATGGAAAAATGATGACAATAATTTTTTGATAGGGACAAATGATGCATAAATCATGAGATTATAGGTAGAACTCATTGAGCTTAGAATTATAAATCTTCCTTCACACTTAATCATCTTCTCACTGCAAGGCTTCAGTCTAATTATCTAATTCATGTTCCGAAAATTCATATCTGAAATGCAAGCTAATTCATACTTTTACAAGAAGGCGAGCTCCAACCAAAACTATGACCAATAAAAACATAAATTGACACAGGAAAAGCTAGTATTGGAAAACAGAAAATATCAGATATATGGTCTTTCCAGTGCATTAAAGTCATAGAAATACAGCTTGTTAACTCATACCATGCACAATGGCTGACCCAGTGTCACTAGGTATTTCAAACTTCAGCTTTCTCAAGCGCTGATTGTTTATCTTTGTTGAAAAATTTGGATGAATAAATGTAAATACCTACAAAGGTAAATGTAACATAATCAGCAGAAACAAATTCAAAATCAAGGCTTTTAGACAGCAAAGGAATACGAAAGATCAGCTTATTAACAATGAAGTTATAACTTTTGACTGAAAAATAAGACAAGAGAGAACTACAATCCGAAGATATCCAATAAATTAACAACTAATAATATTAAACAATTAAAGTTAACAAGCTTGCTGCAAAGAAAAACTCACAGGAACGCTAGGAGCAAGCTTTGCTACACTGTGCATCTTGACCACATAAGCAGTTTCAAAGTGCACAGCATCATTATGAGACTTAATCTGCAAAATGACCACAAGTTTAGTCTACATATACCTTGCTTCACTTAAAAATACACCCTTTTGAGCACAAAGACAAGTAATTACATCATTGTATAGCTTTGAGGCTGTCACTGGTTGGATGAAACTTGTGTATCTGCAACATCATATCAATGATATTACAAGTGAGATGAAGAATCCATGGGACAGACGGATGTAACTTATAAAATGTAGATTCGTTCTTGTACTACTTCTATCATTTTTTTCTTTTGTATGGAAAGTAAGGAAAAGATACTGTTTCATCATTAATTTGTTGCACTAATTTTTATCAGTTTTCTTTTTGATACCCCATAAACCCCCAAGTTCAAGATTGGACCCACTAGCAAGTCCTACAATCTTTGGGAAACAAGAAATTATGGCCTTTGGCCATATAGGTACCTATAAGGGGTTTCAAAGTTCACACCTATGAGAGCAAACCATGACCTAACCATCTGCAAATAGGTGTGCTAATTCTATCATTAATAATTCTATTCCAGTATCTTATGAGAAAAGAAGTTGCAAAATGTTGCACATCATATGACCAAGTAATGCCTTCATAACGAGAAAGTAGTTTTAGTAATCGTGAGGCGAAGGATTTATCCCATAATATAATAAGCTTGACTTAACAATTAATTCCATTCATTCTGAAGACTTGATAATTTGACAAACTGTGCAACTTGATGGGCCAAACAGACTCAATCTTGTATGACAACTCTGAAGAGAACAAGGAGGAAACAGAAGATGAGTGAATGAGGGACAAGGAGTGGTCAAATGACAAAGAAGAGGATTTTAATATCGGAATTTTAAAGGAAATAGGGGAAAGTGGTGGGGTAAGTTTGGTAACATTCTGGACTCTTGTGGCCTCAATTTAGTGCCTAGTTATGTTCTTTCTAGTGGAAAGAAAAGCTCTCAAAGCTTAAGAGGACTTAGAGAATTATATTTAAGGATTAACAACGATAAGACAAGACAGCAGTTTGTGATTGAGGAACCCTCCAATTAATGATGACAATTTGCTCTTAGAATGTTAGAGGGCCAAGGGATAACAAAAATAGACAGCTATAAAAAGAGTTATTAGAAGGGCCAAGTATGGAGATTATCATATTATTTAGGAGACTAAAACGGAGGTTGTAGGAATGAGGGAGTTAAGTAGTATGTGGAGCTCTTGTTTTAAGGAGTCTGTCCTTCCTTCTTGAGGGAAAGGATGAGGTATTATAGTGGCATGGAATTCTAAAACAGTGCATGTGGGGGAGGTGGAGGGGATTTTTCTTTATCCATTAGAATTGAATGGGGTTCAAATAAAGAATGGTGGTTAACAGGGGTTTGAGGTCCTTGTAGACCAAAGGATAGAAGAGCGTGTTGGGAAGGAATGGTGGGTCTCTTTGGATAATGTGGTGACTTAAATGCAATGAGGTTTGTTTCTAAGAAATCTAATGGAGAAAGTGAAACTACAAATATGAAAGATTTCAATGTTTTCATTAGGGAATCAAGTTTGAGAACCTTAAACCTCCTTAATGCCAAATTTACTTAGTCAAACCTAAGAAAAAGGGTTGTCTGCTACAGATTGGATAGATCTCTCATCCCTATAGACTCGAAAGACCTCTTTCCTAACACTCAAACAGAAGACCTTGACCAGAAGTGTTTCTGACCACTACCTATTTTGGAAATTGTTTCGAAAAAAAGAGATTCCACTGCATTCATTAGATTTGAGAGCATTGGGCTGAAGCACCAACCTTCTAACCATAATTTCCAATGTCAACAGGGTAGAGCTGATGGAAAAGAGTGGGTTGGTTACAGATTCATGTGTAAACTAGAATTGGTAAAGGACTGTGTTGCTATCTAGTATTGTTATGCTGGATTTGTTGGAAGAAGACTGAGGTTTGACAGAAGTGGAATGGGGGTAAAGGAAAAATCACACAAACGAAAGTTGAAGAGCTATTATTACAAGAAGAGAGGATGAGGAAGCAAAAGGCAAAAGTAAAATGGGCCTTTTAATAATACCAGATTATTTCATTCTATATGTAATGGAAAAATAAATAGATCTTAATAGATTAATAAATGACAACTAGGTGGTTTGTGAAAAGAAAGATAGGATTGTTGATATCATTTTGCAGTATTTTCAGGATATTAAAGAAAACAACCCCAAGTAGAGACTTCAAGGCCTTGATAGGAATCTCATTTCCATTGCCATGGCCAATTGGTTGGAGAGACCTTTTGAAGAAGAGGAGACTAAAAGAGCTATTTTTTAGAGTGGCAAGGAAAAGTCAATAGGGAAAAGTCGACATGGTCAGATGGTTTCTCCATGGGGCCTTTTCAGGATGAATGGTAAGTCATAAAGGTTGACTTAATCAAAGCCCTTCAAGAGTTCTATAAGTTTGGGATTCTGAACAGGAAAACCAACCACACTTTGATTTGCCTTATCCTAAAGGAGGAAGCTATTCTTATATAGGACTTAAGAACAATCAGCTTGGTAACTAGTCTCTATAAGATTACAGCTAAGTAGTTAACCATGAGATTGAGAGAAGCCCTTTCACAGACCATTTTATCCTCTCAAGGGGCTTTCGAGAACGGAAGGCAGATCTTGAATGGTATTTTTGCGACAGATGAGTTAATGGAATATAAAAGAAAAAGAAACAGGGTTTGGTGCTCAAAATTGATGTACAGAAGTCTTATGGCCATGTGGATTAGTAATTTTTGGGTCAGGTTTTAGAGGAAAAAGGCTTTGGTTTGAGATGCAAGAGATGGATTAAGGGCTGCCTGGTGAGAACTAATTTCTCATTTCGTTCATGGTAGGCCTAGAGGTAGGTTTTATGCTATTAGAGGATCGGAGGAAAGGTGACCACCTATGCCCTTTCCTCTTTGTTCTAGTGGTGGATGTGTTCAATAAGCTGATGGAGCAGGTTTATACTGCTAAGATAGAAGGGTTATTATATGGTAGGGACAAGGTAGAGGTTTCTCACTTGCAATTTGTGGATGACAATTTTTTTCTATTCATATGATAAGGTTAAAATTACGAATTTGGTGAAGGTCATTAAGTAGTTCTGCTCCCGTTTTGGGCTCAAAATCAACTTCTCTAATAGTTCCAGGGAAGTGCCATAGAAGGGTCTGCTTTTTTAGTGGATTGTGAAGCAGGGAAATGAACCTCTAGATACTTAAGGTTAATGCTGGGAGGGAATCCAAGATATAAAAATTTTTGGAATCCACTTATGGAGAAACTGGAAAGGAGAATAAGGGCATGGAGGAGGTCGATTAAATCTAATTCAATCTATTTTATCTAGTCTACCAACCTACTTATTGTCACTCTGCTAAGTTCCTAGTAGAGTGACTACGAGAATGGAGCGAAAGAGGTGGATAAGGCCCAAAAAAGCCACTGAGTAGGAATGGGGACTGTGGAGAAGAAAAACACAACTCTCCTTGGAAAGTGATTATGGAGATTTCCTTTGACCATTGGAGCTCTAAGGCATAAGGTGATTGCAAATTGTTATGGTATTTTTGACACCTTTATATTAGGTTTAATTTTAAAAAAATGGCATTTTTGACCCTGCCAATGTGGACCACCTCAGGCTGCCTTGCCTCGAGGCAGTCCTAAGGCGGTCACCTCCAGACCTTAGGGTGGTTGCCACGCTGGCAGATTGAGGCAGTCACCTTGAGGCACGCCTCCTCAATTCGATTTTTGCAACAAAAGGTGTTTGTTCTCCACTGTCTGGCAGCAAAGGGTGTTCTGTTTTAGTGCTTGGTGGGTTCTGTTATCTCAGCAGGCTGGTTTCTCAATCTTTCAGTGAACCAGAGGTTCACTTTTGTACATGCTTTCCTGTTTATAACAACATATCCTATTTCTAACCCAAATAAAAAAGATAAAGCTTTAAAGCAAACTCCTATGATCTGAAGTTCATTTAAGCAAACTGTAGGTACTCAACTGAACTGCTATAACCTAATGTTGGTAATAATATGCATACCAAACAACCAGTCTACTCCACCAGTGGAAAAACATAAAGATACATAGAATAGAAGTGTACATACGATGATGGTATTGAGATTCCATCTTCCTTCAAAAACCTTTGGGCTCCATCTAGGCATTCAGGAGATAGCTCATTGTCACCAAAAGAACCAAGCAATTCACTGACCTAAAGACAATATTACAAAAAGTAACAAATGAATTTGTAGCAGACAAGAAATATGAAATTCTGATCAACGAAAGACTACATTCATGTACCAAGATGTCAGCTTTCTCTGGAGCATCCCAATGACGCATGTCACAAGAAATTACAGTCACAATGTTCTCCCAGCTTTCTAGTTTGACCAAACTCTGTTCCAAAAAGCATTTTGTCACCTCATACCATATAATTTTATAGCTCAAAAGTGAAACCATACCACTACAGTACAATTTTAGCTGTGTGTAAAGAAGCAGAGAAACAAAACTTTATAATTTCATGACGATTCAATATCAGATATACATAGAGAGCAAAATAGCGGGAGACACAGAAGATAAGACCACTCTATGAAGACAAGAAAACATATATCAGTGAATAGGGGAACCCTATGTATAATATGTGGAACCCTAATAAAAATCATGGTAAACAATCCAAAGCATGCAGAGGAAAAATATTTTAAACCTTTACAGGTAAAACATGAAAAGTTTGTCATCAACAACTTAAATGTAGGATTCAATTTATCAAGAACAGATTATAATTGAGGAAACACTCTAGGATTCTATGCACTTAAGAAGTGTATTTCCCTTGCCAATAACCAAGAATTTCCAATGCTAGCTTAACTGGGCAATAAAATGACTATTAAATAACAATATTACAATCTCATACAATCTGTAACTCACATGAAGGGTAACAACTGCATTTGGATTTTTCTCCACAGCATAAACTTTCAGCTTGCGTCCAGTTTCTTCAGCTGCCTATTAGAGAATGAAGAAAAGCAGAATGTCAATTAAATGTGGAGTTGAAACAAACTGCACACAGTCTCCAAACAAACAACCCAGTTCACAGCACATTATAAAGAATGCACATATCAACCTGCAATGATGCCCTAACAAGAGGGCCACGTCCTGCTCCTACAACCATCAGTACCTTGCCACAATTGAAAACACATAAAAGTCATGAACTTGCAATTTTATGTCCTCATTATAAGAAGACCCATAGAGTGCAATGTTTAGATTATCAGCTCAAAGTATAGATAACATAAGCAGAAGGACATGGAAAACTTACGGTGGTTAATGAAAATGCTTCTTCATCAGGAACCCGGTCCAGCAAAGCTTTACTGATTGCCCTTTGGTACTAGCAAAATACAAGTATTTGATGACTAATCAGAATGAAGAAAATAAACAAACTTATGAGATGTCTTTAGAAGAATTAAACTTCCAACCATCAGTATAGAATCCAGTGCTATATATTGGATTTTTTCCAGAACATGCATACATTATAATACCTGGATGTATTTAACACAGTCTTTCTCAAATGTCTCATATGTTTGAGCCTCTAGATTATCCATAAGCGGCTGCAATGAAATAGAAGAGGAACACAACTTGTAATTACAAAAATTGTACTAGAAATTATCGCAAGTGCAAGAAAATCATTACAAAATAAAATTCGAAACTGATAATTGAAGAAAGAATTGCAAAAAACCCCTTGAGATTTAACCTTTTGTCGAAACAACTCTCTAGTTTTGAATTTAGATGAAAAACAACTTGTAGGGTGGTTTTTGACATTTAGGGCATTTTAACTAAATTTTGAAACTGCAAGGTGGTTTTGGTATAAAGTAAGGAAATTTTTTCGTAAAATCAAAAGTGGAAGGTTGCTCTTTAAAACAGATACACCAAGGATGTTTTTGCAAATATCCCTTTTAAAATTTAATTACTTCCACAAAGAGGATGGAATTTTGAACAAAAACTTAGCCATAACAGAAGAGAGTGCAAGGCATATAATCTTACTTGCAACGGAGACTGCAAAAAGTCTCGATAACCAAGCTGCCATGAGAGGTTACAAGTGTTAGAAGAATTATATATAATACAAAAGCACACATCTCAATTAGAATCGTACCTCAACACGCTCTTGCTCAGGAAGGGGATCCATCCTTTGGTAGAGATAAGCAACATAGTCCAAATATGGCCTTAGGGGATGCCTTTGGGCATCTGAGTGACAGGAAAATTTCACGTTTATTTGAAATACAAAAAGAATAAAAAATATGTTCTCAGGCAACTACATATAGAAGCAATAAATGCATACATATGTGCACACTTGTGTACACAAATACACAACCACATCATGTGAACTGCATGAAAAGCGGTAAGTACCACTAAACAACACTAGTTACACATGAGCACTTTCAAAGAAGAAAAACAGAAGTAATTGCAACATGTCCAAACCCCTTCCAATCGTCAGTTTAAAAATGCTTTAGTACTAACTACTAAACTAATAGTTTAAGCAATTTATCAACACAATTCATAGCCAAACAATAGTTAAGCAGTATAGGAACTTACTGTTGGCATTACTACCAGTATGATTGGCAGATGAATCTGAGCTTGCTCCAGGAAGACTATGTACACTTTTTCCTGAGATAACCATCTAACAAATATTCCCAAGGGTATCATTAAATTGAGAGCTGACAGTTACCAACAAGATAGAAATTTGCTGTCATATGAAAGCCAAAACACTAAGATATACCATCATACATGATTGAAAAATGAAACTGGTTATTAAGCACAATGAAAAAGACTCATTAGACACTGTTCCATCTCATGTAAGAATTCCAGTGCTTGTAGGAGTGTCAACTACAAAATTATTACACCTGTGCTTTGAGCATCAAGAGCAAAGGAGAGAGAAGCAAAGAAAAAGTTTAAGTGATAAAAAATCGCAGAAGAATATAAGAGTCAGCAGTCAAGATCGCTATTCAAATGAACAAAAGGCTCAAGAAAGTATGCAAATTGTTGGGATACCTGTACAGAATGGTTAAAAAACCCAGTAACAAGCTTTTGGTGACGCCTCGACAGACATGGATAACCACGAGCGTTTGTTAGGAAGGACTGCCAAATTAACATAAATCATTGATTGAATAATGAAGAAAAGACAGATAAATTAATTAACAATAAAATTCTTGAATTACTAGAAAATGACATAAGCCAAGCAACATGCAATTAGTTCAATATTCCAAAGGTGCAATAACAAAAGCCTAAAGATATATTTACATTAGTATTTATTATGGCAGCTCTAACAGGCTCTCCAAACCATCGCCCAAGTGAGTTGGCTGAAGGCAGCGAGCTCCTAGAGAATAAATCATTGATAGTAAACATGAGTATATATAACAGGTGGTTTGGTCAAAATAAAGGATAGATGTTGGTGGATCATAATTCTTTTAACTCACAGAACATTAAGAGCAACTGAGAGCTGACTGTGATGTTCACAGAGAAGACGAAATGAATTCCACACTTCCCAAGAATCAATCTGCAGCCAAGATCAGGAAAGAACAAAATAAAGCAAGGATCTCAAACATTCAGGTCTTCACAAATATATCCCAGATGTATTGCATTACTAAAGTAGAAAAAAAATAATAATAATAATCATGTGATTCTGCTAATTGAGACATTCAGAGGAGGAACTTAAATCATACTAAAAAAACCTTTGACTAACGACCAGAATATTTCATTCGGAATGTATACAAGATAATCCCCACAAGTAAGAAGCCAAGAATCTGTTTATCACAAAACCTTACATTCACAAAATACAGTATAACATGCTAGAAATCATTCAGAAGTAAGACTTGAGTACGAAGCGACATGCGCAAGCTCACCATTTGATCAGAATCTACAGAATCATCATCTGTCTTTACCAAGGGAATCCTAAGCCATAACTTCAATAACAAAGTGATAAAAACAGAGGCAATGATGAGTAGACAGACAGAAATCAAATAGCTAAACTAAGAAAATAGTAATAAAAAGTTAATAAAAAGGAAAAACTATGAACACCTGCATATTGTTTAGGCCCTGCAAGATCTGATTCACACACCTAGCATAATTAGCACAGGATGCTCCTTTAGGAGAAGGAAGAAGGCATGCCTACAACAGATAAATAGAAATTCAAAAACAATTGGTTTTTTTTTTTTCAATGATGTTCACAATGTTGTATGGCTCGCCACTTTTACTAATACAAATATCAGACAGTGGAAGAATAGGATGAGATTAATAACTATAAGGAGGCAGAAATAGATAGGATCAATATTTAGTGGCAATGCGCCAAGGCAACAAGTCCAATCTCAATAATGAAGGTTTAGGTTTCGTTTCTCAAAGTTTGCGCATTAATATTAAGATAGAAACAAAAAACGAAAATCTTGGATCGGTAAGGGTTGAGTAGGGACGGGATGGGAGACCTGTAGGGAAAGATGGGTGGCCCATGCTATTTCTTGCTTCAAAGTAGTTTCAGAATCCATACGAAGGATGTCATCTTCTGAATCCAAGTCAATCCACGAACTAATCTTTCCTGACCAAATCAAAATATTGTTTGCGACTAAACAAGAATAAAATCATAATTGGAATGACTGAGACTGAGACAGAGACAAGATTTGTTCTTACCCACAACATGACTACTCCACTGGGAAGGGCTCAAAACTAAGTCGGAACTGGCAAATGGCAGAACATCTCCCTCATTACTCTGGCTTGGCCTATAACTGGGATCCATCAAGCTAGCAACCACGAAATCAAACCCACCCGTCGACAGATTCAAACTCAATACATTAGCCATGTCATCGTTGAACTCTGTCTCCACTCCACAGTATCTGGATTCGCTCTTATCCCACCCTCCTCTCTCACCTAGCGGCATCTTCAGCACCACCAAACCACTTCTGAAATGACTGGGACTAGAGGGGGAGGGTTTTTGTAGGGTTTTATGATTATTAGTTGTCACAATCCTTTCCTTTGGCTGTTAGATATGTCTGTATTCGCGTTTACTTTAATGGGCTACTCACAAGCCCAAGCCCATTCCTTTTTCACTTTCTTTTTTTCTTTTCCACTGGGTTTTTAACATTCCACTTAATTCGTCATTTTCTTTATTAAGTAAACATCAAATATATAAACTCTCATGTATGTCTCATCTCATCTCCCGATTATATAATTTATACGTCGAGTCTCCATCGACTCTACTTTCAGAATATCCCTGGGGGCATGCTTGCTTACTTCCTTATACATAAAATATTTAGTATTTTGCTCAAAAGCCCAAAGACACCGAAAAAGGTTCCCTTATCCAGGAGAGCTTTTCCATGAATGGCTTTATTGGAATTAGAGTGCACTCAATGACTTCCTTGCATGTCTCGAATTGTTCTCATTCTTGGAAAATATAACAAGACAACTACAACACCCCAAAGCTTTGATGGCAAGCCTAATAAATATAGCCATCAGGATTTCCAGGTTTCTCAAACAGGATTTTGTTTAAAGACTTAAAACTTAACCACGAGAGAAAATATGTCACCGGATAAAATTCCTGAAACAGTTGTTGTTATGCATCGAATAGATAAAATTAACCCATAATCCTTCGTCATCATACACCATAACATATAGTCATTAACCAAATTAAACCAAACCAAACCAAATAGTATTACATAATGTTTACAAATGGACATTTTTATTCCCTTAAAAGAGTTCTGCCTGAAATTGGTCCAGGACACTTGTGTGCGAAATGGACAGAATCCAGATCCCCAATAGAGTCATTCTTCTAAAACTAAAACATAAAATTCAGGCACTGCCCTTCAAATGTTCGGGTTCATCATAAGCTGCTGAGTCCACACCCTTTGCGTCTTTTGTCATATCATCAAAGTAGTCCTCCCGAGCATTATCAGCTAGCATAAGGGCAACCAACCAAAAGAGGGCTGAATCAAGCGAAACAAAAGCACCTCCACCAAGAAGACCAGTTTTAGCGGTTGGGCACGTTGTCTCAAGATTCTTGTGCACGTTGCGACTCAAATGAAGCTGCTCTGTAATTGTTGGCCACAACAGAAGTGTTGCTGCTAATCCACCTGTAAACCTGTTAAAAGTTTGAAAACCAAAATAAAAAATGTTGCCGATTATTGAAAGAGGTACACAGCACTAGTACTGGTATTTGATACAGAGTATTATTCATTTGCACACTAAATTAGTACATGATCAATATGAAGCGAAGACAATATCTCCTTTTATAGTTAGATACTCGATATTAATGTTAGTTACAAAATGAGAGGGATGAAAAAGTACTTACAGGGCAATATTGAAGAAGACAACAAAAGAAGTGCTTTGGAACAGAACAGATTGGGGAACAGATTTTCCTTTGTAAGGATAAAAAAGAGAGAGATATCCAGCCACAATGCAAGCCAAGAGAAAAGCAGTGGACAGATACCCCAAGACGACTGATGGATCGGATGGATACTTGCAAATAACAACATCCTTTCCGGGTATCGGAGTACCGGCTGCAGGCTGTAAAGACCCAATCACATCCAATTCAATTATTTAAACATAACATATCGTTCCCCTTCCTTGATCAAAATTTAATTTTGGTAGGAAAAAAAAAACAAACTCTTTGCACGTATGTCAAATTCAGAAGGAAACATATTGTAGGTACTAAGACAATTCATAGGGTTAATAAAAGCACAGATCGAGAAAATACCTTCTTATTTTCAGCAATTACTCCCAATAAGAACGACGCTATACCCAAAGTTGCAACTATAAGAGACATTTGCTTAATTGTGACCGCCATGGCGATGCTCTAGCAACACAAAGACTATCTTTTACAAATTACGATTCTATACCGTATCATAAGGAATTGAAATAGGAAAAAGGAAGAGTACCTGGATAGGAGATCTGGAATAAAGTCTGAAGTGAGAAGAATCTGCGTCTCCCTCCTAGTGAGCACGAAAAGGAATTAGAGAAGAATGAGGCTGATATATGCTACAACTATACTCCCAATTTAAGTCTGCACAGGAATCTCTCCGTATCTTTCGCATTCCATCTGTCCTTTTCCAATTCTGACTTTTCTATCCTTCCCTTTTCCCCTATTGCCATCCATATACATTACCGGTCAAGATACTGTCACCCAAATCCATCTATAAACAGGTATTACCATCCAAAAATAACCTCAAATAAATAAAAATATATATATTTAATAACTATCTATATAAATGTATATAATTGTTAATTATTATAGATAATTTTATTAAAATAAATTAATTAAAATACTCTCCATATCTATTAATCTTTCCTAATATATTTAACCCTAATTTAAGACTTGAATAATTGAGTCAAAATTCTTTTTATATTCTTCAATTTTATCATAATATATTAAATTTAATTTGAAATTTACTACAGTAAAAATACACTATTATTATAAATTTTTCTATAAGAAAGTTAGTAAACAAAAACAAAGTAGAGAATAAAGTTGTAAGAATTTGTTTTATTCTTATTCAATTGGATTCCAAAGCACTAATTATTATAGTGAAGAACAAAAAATTAATGTAGTGCATTGTTAAAATACTACAGTTCTAAAAAATATTTAATTTTTCTTTTGTAGTTTAATTCAAGATTGATGTTTTCAATAATATTTTTTAAAAAAAATTATTACGCTTGCATTTGCATTGATTAATCTATTTTGATTAATGAGTATAGTATATACAAATCTTATGAACTAAAATAGCAGTAAAATTGATTATTTACAGCTTGTAAATTGATTTGGGAAGATATAATTAGTTAAGATTAAGATTTCCAACAAAACAAAATATATACATGATTTTTTTTTTAATGTGATGAGTTGTGATAATAGTTTACTCTGGTGCTTTTGTGTATTAAAAAATATATATATGTTTCTGCTAAATAAATGAATTCACTTCCGTAAGATTAGTTTTAGTATTAGATAGTGTGTTTATATTAAAGTTGGTTTTAGAATTTCTAATTATGAATGTATTTATAATTTGGGTGTATAAATTATTTTTTAGGTGACAATATTTTTATTTTTCTGTTCCTTCTCTCCTTTTGTTTTTCCATTATCGTCATTAGCTGTTCACACAGTATATTTTCCGTATCTCTAATTTTATTTGCATTTAATACCACGTAGACCGTCAACTGTCAAATTGGATGCAAACTTGGAAATTTGTATACAGTTTGTATGAGCTGTCTGTCATTTTGACCAACTCAAAACCCGGTTGAAAGCCGGATTTGCGTTGGATTGCTTATACTTGTCAAACATTGATATAGACAAATTAACCCACCATGCACATTCATCATTTTTTCTTCCTATATACTGTTTCTGTCTGTTCTACGGTTTTATTAATCATATTGCCGTTTCTTATTAATATATAATAATATGCCGTTTGAGACTGGCCTTGTCAATCTTTCCTAAAAACCAAGGCTCAAGTTCATTTTAACTTTGCGGGTGAGTTAGTATGATAACGCTAATTGCATGAACATTATGCAAAAAAAAAATACAATATTATATAAATAAATTTGACTACACAGTGTAACAACTCAACTGCAACGCCATCTTTATTTAATTTTATTATTATAATCTTACTAATTAAAATAATTCAGGTCACCTAGTCATCTGGTCACATCCACAAAATAATGAGACAAGGACTTTCTTTTTCTTAGTTTCTCTCTATGCACGCCTAGATGGATAAGGACCACCAAAATAGTTTGCCTCTTTTTGAAATGCTATACATGTTTGTTTGGTTGTTACAACCATCAGCATTACGGGTGATACTGTTAGTGCGTTACACTATTTCCGGTAAAAAGTTAAAGAAGGGGATTTCAGTTTTATTCGTAGTTGTCATTAAGACGTTGACTAAATCCATCCATTAATGAAGATCGTTTTAACAATAGTAAACACATTATTTTTTCTACTAACAAATACTTTGGTACATGTTATAATCATCAAATCAACAAGCGTGTAGTTTATTGTCAGGATCATTAAATTGTTTTAAGAGTAATTTTTATTTTTCTCCATAATAGTTGATGAATTATCATTTTTTCTCTTACTGTTAATGAAAATGTTAAAAAACTCTTTGTTATCACATTTTAAAAGATTACTCTTTTTAACCAGCAAAAGATTTTTTTATGATTTTTCAAATAATATAAAAAAAAATGATGATTTATAAATCGTTAGATTGGAAAATAAAAACAACTCTATGTTATAATTAACTGTGCTTTAACTATTGGGATTTGGGCATACTTGAGTAGTGGTTGGTCAAGATCATCCAGCCATCATTTTTTATGTCGACTAGAAAAAGATGTTACTTTGCCCGTAGCACGCAGTTGCAAATTTTGGTCAAATGGATCTTATGTAGGATACGGCCCAAAGACTATCAGCTTTAATCCATGTCCATTTCAAAAGGGCCTGTGCCCCCAGCAATCTCATTCGCATGTAAATAGTTGGGCCCCAAAGAAGGCCAAACGTTCTTGGTGAGTAGACCAGGGTGAGCCCATTAAATAGTTCAATAATTATCATTTTTTGTAAGGGTCCACAGACCAGGAAAGCAAGCTGGTGAGTCTGAAACACTCCACAGAATTCAAGATTGTTCCTTCGTCCTCCTTTAAGTAATTAATTTAAGCAAAACTGTAGTTTAATTCCAAAATTAAAAAAATATCAAAATTTTAAAACTCTTTTAAAAATAATTCTTTTAGAAATAACTCTTTTCATCTCTCATTTTTACAAAACTCTTTTGAAAGGTCTAAACTATTAGTTAACTGAATATCAACTGTAATTTTAGATAATTTAAAATGCAATTTAACAACTGAAATTCCAAAGCATTTTAGGAATTTGGATTTATAAATTTATTATTTTATGAGGATAATTCGATAATTTATGTGTTATTAACAAATAATAATTATTAAATACAAAAATAATTTTTATACATTATGTTAATATTGACTCTCAGTTGATTAATGATTTAAAATTTTTTAAAATTTTTAAAAAATTATGAATGAAAAGTGTTGTTTTTAAAAGAATTTTAAAAGTTTAATATTTTTTAAAACCTAAGGTACTAAATGAAGGTTCCCATTAATATACCATACATTTTCGTGAAACAAATAAAGTTTTTTTTGTTTTTTTAATGGTTCAAAAGTCCAATCGATACTCTTTTCAGACGTGCAAATTAAAAACAAACATCCCGAAAGAAGAATCCATTCTTTAGAAACGTTCTCTTACATAAGCATATGAATAATTGAATTTAAAAATCATTAAAAAGAAGGATGTCTATCTGACACCTGCTTCATCTTCATCTAGATCAAAAAGACCTTGTCTTCATTTCTTCACCCATAAAGCTGGCCGTAACAGAACTGAAATCTGTTTGAAATCTTCTGTCTCAGGTTGCTTCTTCAAAGAGAGAATCCAGTGAGTAATCAAATTCCGTTTGATATACTTGTTTCATGTGTTGTGATCCATGTTCTTCTCTCTTTATGATTTTAGTCAGTGGTCGTTTTAAGCTCCAAGTCCAACTTCTCTGGTTTATTCATTGTTTTAGTTGGCTAACTCTTACTATTTTGAATAGATTCTAGTTGGAAGCTCGTCAACTAGCTCAACACTCTCTCTCTCTCGCAAGTCCATTGGCTAGTATGGGATCATCAAAACAAGTGGGGCTGGTGGTTTTTGGGCTGTTGTTGGTGATAGATTGTGTGAGTGGAATTGGAGTGAATTGGGGAACACAGGCAAGCCACCCTCTGCCCCCTTCAACGGTGGTGGCCTTGCTTAAAGATAATGGGATCGACAAGGTTAAGTTGTTCGATGCTGATTCTCGCACACTCATTGAACTCGCTAAGTCTGGCATTCAAGTGATGGTTGGTATTCCAAATGAGATGCTCTCTTCTATTGCCACTAGTGTCCAGGCAGCTGAAAATTGGGTTGCTCAAAATGTCTCTTCTCATCTCTCTTCCAATGCTGTAGATATCAGGTGAACTCTCTCCCTCTCTCACTATCATCTACTCGTATATTAATATAGTTTCCGAGATGGAAAATCACATTAGAATCTGTTTACCAGCTACCTTATCTGCTTAAATTTATATATTTATCTTTTGCTACCTTATCCGCTTAAATTTATGGTGTATGTTGTTTCAAAGTGACCAACAATCTAGTTGTTCCGAAGATATGTTGCAGTGGGAAATGAGCCATTTCTGACGACATACAACGGAACCTTCCTTACGACAACTCTTCCTGCCCTTCAAAATATTCAGTCAGCTCTTATAAAAGCCGGTTTGGGCACTCGGGTGAAAGTCACCGTTCCTCTCAACGCTGATGTTTACCAAAGTGCTACCAGTCTTCCCTCTGGTGGTGACTTCAGGAATGACATTCGTGATCTCATGCTCCAGATTGTTAAGTTCCTAAGTGACAATGGAGCTCCTTTTATGGTTAACATCTACCCCTTTATAAGCCTCTACAACGACCCAAATTTTCCCATCGACTTTGCCTTCTTTGATGATAACTATCCATCTCCATTAAATGACAATGGAAGAATCTATGAAAATGTGTTTGATGCAAACTATGATACGCTTGTGTGGGCATTACAGAAATATGGATTTGGTAACTTGACCATAATTGTCGGGGAGATTGGATGGCCTACTGATGGAGATAGAAATGCCAATCTCAAGTATGCACAGCGGTTCAACCAAGGGTTTATGTCACACATCAATGCCGGCAAGGGGACTCCCATGAGATCTGGCCCTGTGGATGCCTACTTATTTAGCCTCATAGATGAAGATACCAAAAGCATACAGCCAGGTAATTTTGAACGCCATTGGGGTATATTCTATTTTGATGGACGCCCCAAGTACCAACTTAGCCTTGGAACATCCACCTCAAATGGTTTGGTAGCAGCAAAAGATGCCCGGTACCTTGCCAAAAAATGGTGTGTTATGTCATCTTCCGCGAGTCTTGAAGATCCACAAGTCGCACCTAGTGTGAGTTATGCTTGTGCAAATGCTGATTGCACAAGTCTCGGATATGGAACTTCCTGTGGCAATTTGGATGCTGTTGGCAACATCTCCTATGCATTTAACAGTTACTATCAGATACATAATCAGCTCGATAGTGCGTGCAGGTTTCCCAACCTGTCAACTATTACTACTAGAGATCCATCTGTTGGAGATTGCCAATTTAAGATCATGATTCGGACAGCTGCTACATCTACAAGTGCCGGAGGGAGTAGACTTGTATTTAGTAAAAAACCTATTAAACTTGTAATATTTGTGTTCATGTTTCTGTTTACTATTCTGTGAATATTGGGACTTCATTGTATGATTATTTATATCCATTTTTTTTTCCGTGTGATTGATATGCACAGAGTATGAATTAAGCATTTCGAAAGCAAAATTTGTGTCCTGTGAATGAAGGGTTCTGACAATGGCAATGCATCTCCCAAGGCAGTATGATTAAACTCATCAATCCTCAACTCTTAAATTAAACAAACTTTCGTTTTGAAGATTCATTATGAACAGCATAGCGTTTTCAACCAATCTAGAACCTCATCAAATAAGTGTCTTTAGGTTCTTGTTTTGTTTCGCATCATATCCTTGCAGATTTCTGGTTTCCTAAGTGCTGCCTGTTAGTTTGAGTTGAGAATGAGTATGACCTACTAAACTTCACAGTTTTTTTTCCTTTTTTTTTTTTGTTTTGTTTTTTTTTTTTTTGAATTGCACTAAACTTCACAGTTATACCACCAGAAAATATTGGTCACCATTCATGGCATAGAGAGAATGCTTCGTCTATGAAACCGAAGACTCCAAAGTACATTATTCAGGGAATGCTTAGCCAACCTTTTTAGATCTTATACTTTGAATTGTTGGCAAGTTTGCTGCAGAGATATATGATTACAACTGAAGAAGATTGAGCCTGCCACTTTACAGTTTACCCTTGAAGACTTTAACAACTGATTCCATCTAAAAATTACAAAAATCATACGACAATAATACTTGTACACCACTTTAAATTGTACCATTAACTTCTGCAAATTACATACAAACTTAAAGGTAGGGGAATTTGGACCAGACATATTTGCAAGCAGCAAAAGACACGCCAATTTCTTCTTCATTAGTTGAGATTAAGAGAAAAGTAGAGATTTGAAAAGCAGCAAAAGGGAAGAAAGAGAGAGAGAAAAATAACAAAGAAAATATCCTACCAGATTGAGCAGTTGCACCATTCTATTGTCCCATTTGAAGCTTTTGAAGATAGTCTCTTGATCTTATATCAGCCTAAATTTAAATATCATATCTCTCAAACATGATATGTTGATTAAAGAAAGAACAAACATGATAGAGTTCAGTGGTAGACAGGGAGGTACTGGGCTTTACCTGTCGGATAGGCTCTGGCACACGATATTTGCAAGTCATTTTGACAATCGAGACTGCAGTATCAAGTGATATGCAGTGACCAATTGAAATAAATATTGGCTTCAATGTGTCCTTAGTTGGTTTCATTGCCTGTGGAAAGAAAATTGAATTCAAATACCATACTGTAGACCAAAGCTTTGGTGCTAAGAAAACAGGATGGACAACAAAAACACCAAAAACAGATGCATCTCAAAAAAATATAAGCTATAGTCAATAGAGCACTGTGATCCTAAACATGATTGAACCCAAACATCCTGTTTAGTCAAATATTTCCAAAGATCAAAAAGCTTAATCTCAACCACCAACTGCCAAGAAAATAAAAGATTCTAAACCTATCCTACACCCTTAAGGCAAGTGGAGACTGGAGAGGAAGAGTCCTAAACTAATATTTAGCACCTACTAATAAATTTTTTTAACAATCAGCCAGATTTGTTACTTGCTACTCTTCTGATAAAGATACCAAAGACCACTATCTGAGCCAAGAGTTGGGCAAACAAAAATACTCTGTCTTATCATAGGATGCACGTAGAGATTAAAATATTTGAAACAAAAACTCATGATAAGTCATTTACCACTCCCCATGTGAATCCAGAGGCTCCTGTCAAAGTAACAACATCTGCATTAGTGTTTTCTTTTGCTTGAAGAAGCTCTCTCACTGTAGAATGAGTAAGACCATCCACGTGGTGCAGCTGAAATACATAAAAGTTAGAACTTTGTCATGATCTAATGTAAAGAACACAAACTCAAGAATTAAGGGAAAGGATGCATTCCAAAAGAGCAAACAAACCAAGAGGGATCATCATCAAAGGTTTTTTAAAATCAGATCAAATCAAATCTTGAAAGAAGAGATTTTTTGTTTTCATCTAATGCAAGAACAGTTTAAAGATAGTAAGTACTCACATTCTTTCCAATGCCGATTGTAGGGAGATTAGCGAGAACACCAAGATGACAGGCCAATCCAAAACCTTGACAAAAAAGTTGAAAAATTACAATGATGCTATATCCTAGAAATGTTGGAAAGTAATTAGCAAAAAAGACTTGCCTCGAGGATGAAGCAATCCATTGCCATCAACTAACAGTACCTGTTGAGGACATGAATTGTTATGAATATGATTGATAACAGTGAATTATTGAAGAATCACAACCAAACGAATCACCTGAGGGTAGAAAGGATTAGCATTCTTTTTCATGTTGTCCAATAGCTGCAAAAGAAGTGGAGCCTGCATAGGATTTGTTATTAATAATACATAAAGAGAAACAAGTGATAAGTTAAGGCAAAGGCATTGACCTCACGAAATGCAAGAAAACCTGCAACATAAGGGACTGGTAGCCTGAGCAGAGACAAGTCATGGTAGACTGATTGCAGAGTTTTGAGTTCTAAGACGACGAGGCAGCCACATGCAACAGAAGGATCTTCCTTAGAGAAGCTTATATCGACCCCACCCACATACTTCAACGTCGCTTGGTCATCTTCATCAATGTGGGGGTGCGACTGCGGCGGTATTTTCCATGTAAAATGGTCCTCACTTATCAGTCTCTTCTTCAGCTCATCTTGAACCCTGTTGTCCACAAATATACAGTAAATAATATCAAAAATCACCGTCGAACTTAGATATCATTCACAATCACAGAAACATTTACTCTATCCAATTCTTGGTTTGTGCTTCTTCATCAGGATCTGACGACATGATGTTGATTTTCTGCGGTGACCCGTGATGCTGCTTTTTGGCATAACTGGCGTGAAAGTTCTTTTTAAAAAAAACCAGTGTGGAAGCGGGTCGGGGTGGTCCAATTATAAAAAAATATAAAATAAGAGCAGTTAGGGTTAAAAAGAAAGAAAACAAAGATTCGGGTCGGGTCATTCGGGAAACATCTGGGTGAGGCTATAAAAGGAAGGGAGCCGCCCGACGGGTCGAGGTTTCTTCTTTCCCTAATAATAATTAATCAGAGTGCAGAGAGGTGTGGGAAGAACAAACACAAAGCGAAAGCGAATTATACAAGGGAGGGAATTGTATAGCATCATTAAATAGGATAATCGAAGCAAGTGAAGGGTGTAAATGGAGGGATCATCGAGCCAAGGGCAAAATGGTGGAGACGAAGAAACGAAGAACGAAGAAGAAGAGCTGATGGCCAAGGCCCAGAGACTTATGGACAAAATTACTTCTTCTCCCGATAACCCTAATCCCACACTCCTCCATGCCCTTTCCTCCCTTTTCGAGATTCAAGAGTCCCTGTATGTCTTTTCATCTGCTACTGCTACTTTCTTTTTTTCTCTTTATAACTAACATGAATATTTCAAATTGTAGATACTTGCATGAGAGTGGTCATTCCATTAACAATGCCCGAGCTTCTCACAACATTGGACGCCTTGGCAACTTAGTTCGGGTAACTTGTCTCTATTTTTTGCTTAACTGTTTCGTTGGTTGTATTCATGAAACTTGTTAGATAAAAATTCAAATATTCATCTCAAAAAAAAAAAAAAAAAAATCGAATATTACTATTGTATTATTGACCTACGAATTTTTTTTTTACTCAGGAGAATGATGATTTCTTTGAATTGGTATCATCTAAGTTTCTCTCTGAGAGTAGATACACAACCTCCATCCAGGCTGCTTCCGCAAGGCTGCTTTTAAGCTGTTCACTCACTTGGATTGTAACATTCTTGTCCTTTTTTTGATGTCTCATGTTTTTAACGTCTTTATGGCATGGTGTGTCTTATCTGGTTCGTAATATTTATATTCCATGCAGTATCCGCATGTTTTTGAAGATCCTGTTATGGACAATGTAAAGAATTGGGTGATGGATGAGACTGTTCGCTTTCCTGGGGAAGGTCGCAACTCCAAGCATGATTTGGGCCAAAAGGAAGCTTCAGATGCTGAAATGTTGAAAACTTATTCTACTGGACTTCTTGCTGTGTGTTTGACAAAGTATTTCTTTTCACAAGATTATTTATTTCCTTGTTATCTATTGTGTCGAGTCTTTTATATGTTTACTTTGTCTTACATGATCCATTTATGTATCATTTCATTGGTTACAGTGGTGGTCAAATAGTTGAAGATGTGTTGACATCTGGATTGTCTGCAAAACTTATGCGTTATCTTCGCATACGTGTCCTCGGTGAGATGAGTTCAAGTCAAAAAGATGCTGGCCATCTGATTGAGAGTAAGAATGCATCTAGTGCTCTTGCCTTAAGAGGTAGAGAAGAAGGGCGGGGTAGGGTCCGGCAAGTTGTTGAGACTTCTCATTTAGGTGATCCAAGGACAATGGATGAACGGTCTTTGGATGATCAAAGTGTTGAAAGGGATCAGGATAGAGGTCTTTCTAGGCAGACATGGGGAGAAGAGTGTGGATTTGATGATGGAGGATTGCCTGATGGGTTAGCTGAGGGGGCTGATATATGTGAAGTAAATACCGATGGTCAAGATACACGTGAGGGGAAGACAAAATTAGGAGATTTTGATGAAAGTGGTAGAGATGACTCTTTAAGGCGGAGAGCAAACCGTGGGTGGGCAAGATCTCGAGGAAAGGGAAGGGTTAATGAAGGTGCTTTGGAGAATGAACAGGTTTTGACCTCTCCAGGATCTGGTAGTCGTTTAGGACTGGGGCGGAGCATAAGAGATAGGAGTTCTTCAAGAAACGTAGATTTGAAAAGAACACAAGATGCCAGGAAGCATTCAGGAAAGATCAATGATGTTTTGATTTGGGAGAGAGAGGATAGTGATGACTGCTTCCAAGAATGCAGAATTGGAAGCAAAGACATCTCTGATTTGGTAAAGAAAGCCGTTAGGGCTGCTGAAGCTGAAGCAAGAGCAGCAAATGCACCTGTAGAAGCCATCAAGGCAGCTGGTGATGCTGCTGCTGAAGTTGTCAAAAGTGCTGCGGCAGAGGTAAGCAGAATTGTTTTCAATTCTCTTGCTTATGGTTTATATTTACTTATTTTGTAACTTTCTGTTTGATCAACTTCATTTTACTTGAGGTTTTTCTTTATTTAAACTTTGTTGCTTTATGTACTTAGGAATTTAAGACTACCAACGATGAAGACACTGCCGTTCTGGCTGCTTCCAGAGCTGCATCTACTGTTATCGATGCTGCTACTGCAGTTGAAATTGCAAGGTTGGTTATTTCACACTATAGCATAACAAATTTCCTTAGTTACAGATTACAGTTTAGTGGTTTGATATCTGTTATTTCTTCTGGGTCAAATGTTCTGTTATGTGAGTGCTAATGTGCTCCTTGTGGCAGGAAATCTAGTAGCACTGATGCTGATTCGGTGAGTTTAAGTGCCACAGAGACACAAGTAAATGCAGAAACAAAAGTAAATGAAGATGTTGAAGAATATTTCATTCCTAATGTCGAATCCCTTGCACAGTTAAGAGAAAAATACTGCATTCAGTGCCTTGAGACATTAGGTGAATATGTTGAAGTTCTGGGTCCAGTGCTGCATGAAAAGGGGGTAGATGTCTGTCTTGCACTTCTGCAAAGGAGTTCTAAATCTGAAGAAGCATCAAAGGGCTTAATGCTTTTGCCTGATGTGATGAAGCTTATTTGTGCCTTGGCTGCTCACCGGAAATTTGCTGCATTGTTTGTGGATCGGGGTGGCATGCAAAAGCTGCTTGCTGTGCCAAGAGTCAACCAAACTTTCTTTGGTCTTTCCTCTTGCTTATTTACTATAGGTTCTCTTCAGGTAATGCCATGTTGTTTTGCAGCATAAGAATTTCTTCTTGCCTTCAATAATATTTTATCTAGTCTCTAATGTGATTTCTCACTTTTTACAAAACTTTTATTTAGGGAATAATGGAACGTGTATGTGCGCTTCCATCTGATGTAGTTCATCAGGTGGTTGAGTTAGCTATCCAGCTTCTCGAGTGCTCCCAGGATCAAGCCAGAAAAAATGCGGCCTTATTTTTTGCTGCGGCCTTTGTTTTCAGAGCTGTTATTGATGCTTTTGATGCTCAAGATGGCATACAGAAACTATTGTGCCTTTTAAGTGATGCTGCTGCAGTAAGGTCTGGAGTTAATTCTGGGACTTTAGGCCTTTCCAGTTCAACATCACTACGAAATGATCGATCGCCACCAGAAGTACTGACATCCTCAGAGAAGCAGATAGCTTATCACACCTGTGTTGCTTTGCGGCAATATTTTAGAGCGCATCTCCTTTTGCTTGTGGAGTCTATTCGTCCTAATAAAAGTAATCGTAGTGCAGCTCGAAATATTCCAAATGTAAGGGCTGCATACAAGCCGCTTGACATTAGTAATGAGGCTATGGATGCAGTGTTTCTGCAGTTACAGAAGGATCGGAAGCTGGGCCCTGCATTTGTGAGAACTCCATGGCCTGCTGTTGACAGGTTCTTAAGCCTTAATGGTCATATTACCATGTTAGAGTTGTGTCAGGTATTTTTTATTTATATATTTATATTTTGTTTTTGTTTTGTACAATTGTTCTCCTTTTCAATTGTTAGCTTTTTCTCTCAATTTATTTTTTCATTGTGCATTTAGGCCCCTCCTGTTGAGCGTTATTTGCACGACTTGCTTCAGTATGCATTGGGTGTTCTACACATTGTGACATTGGTACCTAACAGCCGCAGGATGATTGTAACTGCTCAACTGAGCAATAATCATGCTGGTATAGCAGTTATTTTGGATACAGCAAATGTTACTACTAGTTATGTGGACCCTGAGGTAAGGACCTTACATATATATATTTCCAGTACTGTTGCTGTTATTGTGTTTCCCTAATTATGATGATTATGACGGGATAGTTGCTGGAAGCATTTTCTTGTGGCTGCTTATGCTTATGTTGCCGATAACCTTTGTCTTACTATACTTGTTTTATGTATGTTTTCATACTATATAGTCAGCACTGAATGGTTTCTATATGCAGATTATACAGCCGGCATTGAGTGTGTTAATCAATCTTGTTTGCCCTCCACCTTCAATCAGCAATAAACCACCTCTACTTGCACAAAGTCAGCAGTCTCTTTTTGGCCAAACCACTAATGGTTCTACAGAAGCTCGAGAGAGAAATGCAGAACGTTGTATTTCGGATAGAGCTGTTTCCTTACCTAGTCAGAGTGACACAAGGGAGCGGAATGGGGAACCTAATGTGCTAGATAAAGGCAGTGCAGGGAACACACCATCCATCTGTAGCACTCCTCGAACACCTGCTCCTCCACCAA
This sequence comes from Litchi chinensis, assembly GCA_019925255.1. Classification (NCBI taxonomy): domain Eukaryota; kingdom Viridiplantae; phylum Streptophyta; class Magnoliopsida; order Sapindales; family Sapindaceae; genus Litchi; species Litchi chinensis. The sequence continues at coordinate 49,638,971 of CM034461.1, read as the reverse complement.
CTTCAGGTTTGGTTGGGGATCGTAGAATTTCCTTAGGTGCTGGAGCAGGTTGTGCTGGCCTTGCTGCACAGTTAGAACAAGGATATAGTCAAGCTAGAGAGGCTGTCCGTTCCAACAATGGTATAAAAGTTCTACTACATCTCCTGCAACCACGCATATACTCTCCACCAGCTGCTCTAGACTGTCTTCGGGCTCTTGCATGTCGAGTGCTACTTGGCTTGGCCAGAGATGATACAATTGCTCATATATTGACCAAGCTTCAGGTAGGCTACTGGCATGTTCATATTTAAAGCCATAAAAAGTAATATCGATTGCTGAGGTTATGGTTTAAAATTTAAATAATTGTTCAGAGTAGTGGATTCATAAAATTCAAGAATTTCCGATGCTTGTACACAAACAATGCAGAACATAACTCATTTTATAGTTTAGTTTCGATCAGACTGCAATACATCACACAAATCACTCCATACATGCACAACTTTCAAGCAAGCTCATAATTGTTTTCGTTGTGAGAAAGAAATTCAAATGAATGATGATATGGTTCGTAAAGAAAATTTAGATACTTGTGGCTAATGTTAGCTGGTTGAGTGGATTCATATGCTAGTATAATAATGCCACCATTTTACAATCTTCTCCTGTTTTCATTTTTATTTGCTATATTCCAGCAGTTCTAATGTGCTTGTCTACATTCTGGATTAAGTATTGCTAAAGTTATGTAGAATAAATAATACTGTTGATTTGCATTATTAAATTTAATGTTGTTTTCCAGGTAGGGAAAAAGCTATCTGAATTGATTCGAGATTCAAGTGGTCAGATGCCTGGAACGGAGCAAGGCAGGTGGCAAGCTGAACTTTCTCAGGTGGCAATTGAGCTTATCGCAGTAAGTATCTTGTATATCTTCATTTCTGTTTTGCTAGACATGTGTTGCATGTTTTTGCCCCCACCAAGGCCTGTAGCTATATTAGTAATAAAATTTTGATTGGAACTGAAAAATCATCCACAACCAGCTTTTCAAGGATGCCTGTAATATATAGATTGTAGAGAAACTTTAGCTCATGGGTGAGCATGAAGTGCTGTGTGCAAGGTTTCTGAGTAGAAGGCATAGAAAATGAACTCACTTTAATATCTAAAAACTAAGAGCTTCATAATTTTCCTCGTTTGTTTTCCTTTCGTTTCTTTCATTTTTTCTATTTAACTTTGTGGAGCAGGTGTTAGATGTTTGTGAGATTGCATGATTATTAACTTTTAATCTAGGCTTTCCATACATGTGAGGCATTTTACATTGTTATTGCTTGTGTTTGCTTTTAATTGGCATAACCTTTTCAATTATTTGATTGCTGTGATGACTGTTTCTTGTCAAGACATTTGTTCATATTGACAAAGCAAGAACTGTGGAAAGTTTGTCCCTTTGAATAATTGTTGACGATGATGCTTAGGACCCTGTAAGGCTCATTTTTTATATGATTTGTGCCACTTGGAATCGTACATACTAATGCACTTCCCTGATACAGTTAAAAAGTAATTCATTTCTCTAGCAGTGGTTGGATGTATCCAATAACTGGGTTTTCTTATTAGGATATAAAAAATAATGAAGTACAACATGCTAGAGGACTTTAATTTTACATGCCTTTGAGTAGTCTAATAATTGACTGAATCATCCAATTTTTTTTTGAAGAATTGCTGTATTAGTAAAAATATCTTCATATCGGTTACTGGATTGATGACAAACTGCGTACCAATTCAGCAATCTCTATCTGGGATCCAAAGGGTGGGATATCTTGTGCACAAGTTAATGAGATGTACAAACATATATAGTGCAGTTATACATAATTTTTTCTGATTTATCACATGCCTCATCATACTATTCTATTCTGCTCATGACAAGGGAAGTTATTGTCTTCTCTTCGTAATAGGGAATTTGATGCTGATTATTTGACAGGCGTCTCTCATAGGAATTTAGAAATAACTTTATTCTTTTTTTTTTTTTTTGGGTACAAGTTTTCTAATTTAAATTGAATCATTTGTGTATGTCACAGATTGTTACCAACTCTGGGCGTGCAAGTACATTAGCAGCTACAGACGCTGCTACCCCGACTCTAAGGCGCATAGAAAGAGCAGCCATAGCTGCTGCCACTCCTATCACCTACCATTCCAGGTATTCCTTGTTTGTTTTAGAACCAATTACTTTTTGGTCGTTCATATTCTTTATGCTTTTTTGATTATTTACTTGTCTTATTTTGGCATGTGCATTAACATGTATGTGAAAACTTCAGGGAACTCTTACAACTTATACATGAACACCTTCAGGCAAGTGGTTTGTCTTCAACAGCTGCTGCACTGCTGAAAGAGGCTCAGTTGACACCTTTACCTTCTTTGGCTGCCCCATCGTCTCTTGCACTCCAAGTCTCCGCACAAGAAACGCTGTCAGCACAACTCCAGTGGCCTTCTGGTCGTTCTTCTTGTGGATTTCTCACTTGTAAATCAAAATTTACTGGACGTGATGAGGATCCCAATATGAAGGGTGATCCGAGTTTGTCTTCAAAGAAGAAACAACTGGTTTTCTCACCTTCTTTTGGTTCACAGTCAAGAAATTATCCCCAATCTCATGATTCCCAAACAACACCATCAGTTAGGAAAGTCTTCAGTACTAAACAGTCTGCATCTTCAAGTGTGCAAGAAAATCTGCCTGAATTTTTGTCAAAATCTAATCATGATACAGAGTCTCAATGTAAGACTCCAATTTTATTGCCTATGAAACGAAAATTATCAGAGTTAAAGGATACTGGATTGACATTGTCCGGAAAGCGACTTAACGCTGGTGACCATGGACTTCGTTCTCCGGGTTGTCCAACTCCCAATTCTGTCCGTAAAAGCAGTTTTCTAAGTGACAATCAGGGGTTTTCTACCCCATCTTCTAACTTGAGGGACCATCAAGGGAGATCAACGCCAAGCGTTTTAGTAGATCATTTGGATGACAACCACTACGGGAATTATCATGTGGGTCAGGTGACACCTTCTTCCCATGGGCTTCTAAATGATCCCCAGCCCAGCAACTCAGAGCGCTTAACCCTAGACACTCTTGTGGTTCAGTATCTGAAGCACCAACATCGGCAGTGCCCAGCTCCTATAACTACTCTTCCCCCCCTCTCTCTCTTACAACCACATGTTTGTCCTGAGCCAAAGCGGAGCCTTGATGCCCCATCAAATGTGACAGCACGACTTGGTACACGTGAGTTCAAAAGCATGTATAGTGGAATACACAGAAATCGTAGGGATCGACAGTTTGTTTACAGCAGATTCAGGCCATGGCGAACATGCCGTGATGATGCTGGTGCTCTTTTGACATGCATTACTTTTCTTGGGGACAACTCTCATATTGCAGTTGGTACCCACAATAATGAGCTCAAAATTTTTGACACCAATAGCAGTAATGTACTGGAGAGTTGCACAAGCCACCAGGGTCCTGTGACGCTTATTCAGTCATATCTCTCTGGTGAGACCCAGCTTCTGCTTTCTTCGAGTGCCCTGGATGTGAATTTGTGGGATGCCTCTTCAGTCTCTGGTGGGCCGATGCATACATTTGAGACATGCAAGGCTGCGAGGTTTAGCAACTCTGGGAACATTTTCGCAGCATTATCTACAGACGTCTCTGAACGAGGGATTCTCCTTTATGATATTCAAACCTGCCGTTCAGAAATGAAACTGTCCGACTCATATGTTTTCAATGGAAGGGGGCATGCATATTCACAAGTACACTTCAGTCCTTCAGACACAATGGTACTCTGGAATGGAGTATTATGGGACCGGCGGAATTCTGTCCCTGTTCATCGTTTTGATCAGTTCACTGATTTTGGGGGTGGGGGTTTTCATCCTGCTGGGAATGAGGTAAGAAGAAACCCTGCTACCACAATAATTGACTATTCTTGCATTTTCTTATAGGAAGATTATCTATTGGAGGAAGATGGCTTTATAAACTGTTAAATATTATTGGCATTCACAGTAGATATTGCTCATCGTTTTTTTTTTTTTTTTTTGTGTTTGTTATCGTGAAAGCTATTTAGATAGTTAAAGTAAACTAATTGCGTAAAAAAAGACTTTGTTTGTAATTCCGAGGGTATCCTTATTAGCACATATGCTTAGGTGGGTTGTTTTTTTTTTCTCCCCTTAAATCTAATAAGATCTTATTTTAAGTGATTAATTAATAAGACTTTAAAATCTAATAAGACTTATTAGATTAATTAATTAATAAGTGATTAATTAATAAGACTTAAATCTAATAAGATCTTATTTTAAGTGATTAATTAATAAGACTTTAAAATTAAGATATTGATTTTTTTTTTTTCCAATTTAGGATTCCTAAACTTAGTAAGTTATTAGACTATTACTATTATACCCTTTTTCTCATAAATATTAATTTTTATTATTTTTTTAAATAGATTATTATTTTATTAAATAATAATCATTTTAGTCTCCTCTTGCACTAGCGACAGAGGCTGGCGGCCTCAATCACCGATGCAAGAGGAGGCCAGCCTCAAGTGTTGGGAATGGAGGAAGCTGGCAGCCGCCTCCTTTTTTCCAGGAGGAGGCTGGTCTCCTCTGCCAAGTGCAGGGATGGCTGGCTGCCTCCGGTCTTAGGGAGGTCAGGTTAGGTTAGGTTAGGATTAGGGTTAGAGTTAGGGTTTAATTAGAATTGGGGATATTTTTTGTTAGGGATATTTTGGTAATAATATAGTAAGAGGTTAATTTAGTCTGAATGTCTTAATGTGCCCATTTCCGCACTGTCAAATGGTTATAGTGAATAAGCTTTAATCTATCGTTGTTTTCCCTTATTTTGCTTTTCTGTTTTTTGGGTTTTGATGATTTTTTTCCTTTTCTTCCTTCCTTTCTTTGGACAGGTTATCATCAACTCTGAGGTCTGGGATCTAAGGAAGTTCAGGCTGCTCAGAAGTGTACCTTCCTTGGACCAGACAGCGATAACGTTCAATGCACGTGGGGATGTGATTTATGCTATTCTGAGGAGAAATCTTGAAGATGTGATGTCAGCAGTTCACACTCGTCGAGTGAAGCACCCTCTATTTGCTGCATTCCGTACAGTAGATGCCATAAACTACTCTGACATCGCTACAATTCCAGTTGATCGCTGTGTCCTTGACTTTGCTACAGAGCCAACTGATTCATTTGTTGGGTTGATTACGATGGATGACCAAGAAGAAATGTTTTCATCAGCAAGGGTTTATGAAATCGGTAGGCGAAGGCCAACCGATGATGACTCTGATCCTGATGATGCTGAGAGTGATGAGGAAGATGAGGAGGATGATGACGATGGTGATGAAGACTCTTTGCTAGGTCCAGATTTGGATGATGAAGGTGACAGTGATGTTGATGGTATGAGCAACAGTGAAGATGAAGACAGTGTGAGTGAGCTCGATGATGATGAAGATGGGGACTTTATGATGGATGATGTAGATTATGATGGGGGTGCTGGGCTACTGGAGATTGTGACGGAAGGTGATGAGGATGATGACAGTCAGGTTGTTGAATCTCTCAGTAGCGGGGAAGAAGAGGATTTTGTTGGCTTCTAATTTTAAATATATAGATATATAATAGGTTATTATAATAAAAAAGAAGTTTTGTATCAATGATAGTCGAGAGATGGGGTAATTTTTCATGTTATTTTTCCAACTTGGTTCATTTGATTTGATTTACAGGAAAAAGAAAAAATGAGAAATTTTGGTTGTGGGGATCATTTTTTCAGAGAAAGTAGGGAAAAGCAAAGCTAAATTTGATGTTCCTCGTATGGTATATTATGAATAGTATTATGTTAGAGATGTTCAAAATGTGAGAATGGCGTCTTATTCTGTGATCATATATTTGCTGTCATTTTATGCCTAGATGCAATATCGTATATAATAATGGCTAATGGTAGAAGTAGGAGATATAAATCGAAACATATTATGTTCTGAAATGTAAGCAAGCGTGGTATTAATTTAATATGTATGACTTTAAGAGGCCGTCAAGCGCATTTCTTCATTTTGGTTAGTTATATACCCTCGGAATTACAAACAAAGTCCTTTAAAGTTTTAAATCCCCTAAGTAAACTAATTGAAGAGATTGATTCATTTCCAAGGACATTTAGAGTTTTACATCCCCTATTGTCTTATGCCAAATTGCCATTCTCGCCGAAAGTAGGGTGTTTTGGAGATTTTGTAAATTTTAGTTATGAAAACCATGATGAACATGTATGCCAGTCTTTCACTTTAGATATCATGTTTATTCACTAAATTTTGATACCAGTTTAACCTGAGAAAAGCATATGTTTATTGCTACAGAGCAATGCTTTGGGATGTCAGGAGAAGCCAGAACGATCTAACACCATAACCAGTGGCTGAGTTAGATGGACGCACGGGTTCAATGACACTATTACACATGGATCCATACAAAATTGTTACGGGAAGGCATGAAGGCTCTGGCATCAGTATTTGGGAAACCAACGCTGGTAGGCAAACTGATTCCTTGAATTGCAGTTCTCCCGTGGTTGACGATACCAGCTCAGGGTGTTAAGCAATAGCAGTAAATGGATGCCGAATTGTGACTAGCAACTGTAGTCAACAGCTTGTACACTGCTGTTCAGAGACTTTTCTTATGCTACTTGTCCTGTACTGAAACATGAAGATGAAAATGATTAAAGTTTTGGGGCAATCAATCTTACACTGATAATGATGAGTCAGAGTGTTGATCTGTTATTCGTCAGTGAGTCAACATTGATCGTCTGTATCAAGTTTTTGCGTCATTATATGTTTATTTATATGTTAATATAGTAGTAATATGTGCTCTGAAACATTATAGAAAATTGTTGAATATCTAATATAGAAGTATATTATTTATACATTCATCACAAAAATTCCTTGATCAACCAAACATGAATTTCCAAGAAGCATATTTTCTCTGTGATAAGTCGCACAAATGAACAGGCCTGGTCTTCCTTGGTTGAGAAGTCACACAAATGTGGTTTTATCGATTTGAGATCTTTATCCTTTGAACTGCCATTCCCTGCGGCATATAGGACAATGTCCTTGAGGAGTTTGTGAATTCACCCATTTCAAGATGCAATGGAGATGAAATGCATGGTTGCAAGCACCCCAAACTGCAAGTAAATACAGATCATTGGTCCTTACAAAATATTTAAATACATATAATTCTGGCCATCCGGCTCTTAAATGTCTCAAAACTGAAAACACATAAAATGTCAGAAGTGTAGTAGATGAGATTAGAGACACAAGTGTCCGGTTGCAAGCAATGTTTTAAAAGGCGAGGCGAGGCGGCGCCTCAGTGCGCCGCCTCGCCGCCTTGCTCCCAAAAGCGCCTCAAGGCGCACCCAGAGGCGGGGGAGCAAAAAAAACGCGCCTCTGGAGGCTGAGGCAGCCTCAGTGCGGTCAGGTGAGACGGGGTATTTTTTTTAAGGGTAAAATCGACATTTCCTAGGCTTTTTTTAGGTTTGAAAAACAGGAGGAGGACCGACAGCCTCCAGTTCTGCCGCCCCTCTCCTTTTCACGATCTCTCTCTCCATTTTCCTTCATTTTCTCTCCAAATCTCTCAAATCCTCAAGTCTCCAAACACTCCTCATCACTCAAGTCTCTGAAATCAGCATCTATAGTTCATCTCCATCACTCAACTCTCTGAAATCAGCATTTACACAGCTCGTCTCCTCCATCTGCAGATCGTCTCCAGCTCGTCTCTCCATCTGCAGCTCATCTCCAGCTCGTCTTCTCCATCTGCAGCTCGTCGTCTCCAGCTCGTCACCATAAATGTAAGTTTTTCAATTATTTCAGCTTTTTACTTATTAAACAATGAGTTTTGGTTGTTGTTTTAGACTTTTAACACACTACTTTAAAATTGTTTGTGGTTGTATGTATTATTTCAGCTTTGTGGTTGTATGTATTGTATGTATTGTTGCACGAAAAATGTGTTGATTGCATGACATGCACGAAAAATGATAAAATACATTTTAAATTCAGATGCATAGTTCTGAAAGGCGCAAGGCGCACCGAGGCGCAAAGGGGCTGTGGAGCCCGAGGCACAAGGCGCGCCTTTTTAACGTAAAGCGCAAAAAAAAAAAAAACTTAAAATATTATAAAAACATAAAATTGAAGTCTTATTTATATATGCATATATAATTATAGAGATTTTTTATTTATTTTTCAAATTAAAAGATTTAATTGAGTATTTTACTATAACTTAGGGGTTATTTATAATTTTTTCTGATCAATTGAATATTTTATCATAAATTAGGGAGTTTTTTATAATTTTTTGGGTTCAATTAGATATTTTATCATAAATGAGGGGTTATTTTCAATTTTTGTATATATATTTTAGTGTTGACATGTTAGAGATTAGGTTTAGCCGACAACTTTTTTCCCCACCCACCCTCACTGCCTCACACGTTCCTGTTCCTCACCCTCTCCCTTCACTGTAACTTTCTCCCTCTTCTCTCTCTCCTCTTGTCTTTACTGCTCTCTCTCTCCCTCTCTCCTTGTCTTTACTTCCTTTACTCTCTTCATTTTTGCCATTTTTTCTGCTCAATTCTCGGCAACCAAAAGAGGCCGATCAGTGGCCAGACGGTGGCTGGAACACACAGTCGGTAGCTGGGGTCCGGAGGAGAGAGAGAGAGTGGAAGACGAAGAGCTGAAGTCTGGTGGGGACTGTGATTTTGCAAGGCGCGCCTATCGCCTCCTCGCCTAGGCGGAAGAGGCGAGCGCCTAATGAACACAAGCGCGCCTCAGGTGATGCCAGGCGCCGGAACAGCGCCCTAAGCCGCCTAGCGCCTAGGCGCTCGCCTAGGCGCGCCTTTGATAACTATGTTCAGATGAGGTTTGAAATTTATCACTTTGAAATCGTATTGGCTTTTTATTATATCAAATATTGTTACAAGTGTTGTATATATTGTTGTATCAAATATTGTTGCAAGTGTTGTATAATTTGTTATATCAATTATTGTGGTTGTATATATTATTGCAAGTGTTTATTGGTTTCAATCTTGGTTTTTGTTTAAGTTTAGTTAGCGTTTGTACATGATATTGTTGTAGATTTTGTGTGGGATGTCGAACCGGAAAGATCCGGCTTGGAAGTATGGGGTTGAGGTTGAGTTTGGAGAACGAAAAGCATACAAGTATGTTCGCTGCGTTTTTTGTGAGAGAATAATCAAAGGGGGGGTGTATAGATTGAAAGAGCACCTTGCGGGAACTCAAGGGAATGTTGCCCCATGTGAGAAAGTTACCCCAGAAGTTCAAGATGAAATCAAGAAATACATTGCCAAATTTGGAGATGCTAAAAAGCAAGCTCAACTAGCACGGGAAGAAAGACTTGACAGCTCTATCAACTTTAACACTCATCCATCTACAGGAGATTCAACCTCAGTTTCGCTGCCCCAAAGAGGAATAAGAGGGCCAATTGATAGGTTTTTTATGAATGTTTCTGGGGATGATGTGCAGGTGGAGCAAGAGAGACCATCTACAGCAAGTGAGAAGGAAGCTCGCTATCGAACGTGTTTGGACATTAGTAAATTCTTCTTTGAGAATGGGATTGCATTTAATGTTGCCCAAAGTCCTTCGTTTATTAATATGTGCCGATCAATTGGCAATTATAGGCGTGGTTTAAAACCTCCTACACCATATGAGATTCGCACTAACTTTTTGAATGATGAAGTAACCAATGTAGTAACTCTTGTTAAGGACATCAAGAAGACATGGCCGAAGACAGGGATGTCAATAATGTCGGATGGCTGGAAAGATATGAGAGGAAGACAATTGGTGAACTTCCTTGTGAACAATCCGCAAGGTACAGTATTTTTTAAATCAATTGATGCAAGTGATGCGGTGAAAGATGCAAAGTTATTGTTTAAGCTACTAGATGATGTAGTTGAAGAGATTGGTGAAGAGTTTGTTGTTCAAGTTGTGACGGATAATGCGTCAAACTATAAAAAAGCGGGTGAAATGTTGATGGAAAAGAGGAAACGCTTATGGTGGACGCCGTGTGCTGCTCATTGCATTGATTTAATGTTTGAGAAGATTGGAGAACTTCCTCAACACAAAAATGTCTTATTTAAAGCAAAGAAGGTAAATATCAATTACTTTATCAATATTGTTGTAACTATAATTATTTTCTAGTTGTTAATATTTTTATTATTGTTCTATAATAGGTGAGTAACTTCATCTACAATCACGAGTGGGTGTTGGCTTTGATGAGGACTCATATGAAGAAAGATCTGGTTCGTCCTGGGCCTACGAGATTTGCGACTGCATACTTGACTTTACAAAGTATGTATAGTCTGAAAGTACAATTACAGGAGATGTTCATTTCACGAGAGTGGCGAGAGAGTAGTTGGGCTAAAAAACCAGAGGGAAAAGCAATTAGCAAAATCATATTGACGGATAGGAGTTTCTGGCATACTGTGTCTTATGCATTGAAGACAACTAAGCTCATTGTGAGTGTGTTGAGGATGATGGATTCTGAAAAGGTTCCTGTAATGGGATTCATTTATGGTGCAATTGATAAAGCTAAGGAGGAAATAGCCAAAACCTTTGGAAATGATTTAGGAGCTTACAAGGAGATATGGGATATTATTGATGACAAATGGGAGTTTCAATTGCATCGTCATTTACATGCAGCTGCCTACTTCTTGAATCCCCAATTCCATTATAGTGAAAATCCTTCCAAGCATCCAGAGATTGATCGGGGGGTCATTATGTTTGTGGAGAAACTTTTTACCAATGAATTGGATAAAGTTAAAGCTCATTGTCAAATGGATGATTACAAGCAGAAAAGAGGGATGTTTGGATATTCATTGGCAAAGAATATTGTGTACAAACGTAGCCCTAGTATGTGAAATTATCATTTATCATTGTTAATTTATTTATGAAATTTATAGTATTCTCCTAATTTTTAAATGCTTATTTGTAGTTGATTGGTGGCTTGCTTTTGGAGCTGAGACCCCAGAACTTAAATATTTTGCTGTGAGGATTTTGAGTCTCACTTGCTCATCCTCCGCTTGTGAAAGGAATTTGAGTGCTTTTAATATGATTCATACAAAAAAAAGAAATCGATTGGAAACCAAGAGATTGAATGATTTGGTGTACATCATGTACAATAGAAGGCTCCAACATAGATACTTGAAGAAGCAGAAGCTCAAAGATGACGAGGATCCCTTGGTTGTTAGTGATGATGTGTCTTCTGATGATGAATGAGTGAATGATGAGGAGTTAGGAATTAACATGAGTCAACCAAGTGGTAGTCGACAACTAACTTATAAGATAAAGAGGATTGGAGGTAAGTTATTCTCTAATTAAATATAGTAAATTCTATTAAAGTTAATGATATAATCACTAAAATATTATTTTATATTATTTGTTAGACAAAGGGAAGAATATACGCCAAGAGGTTGAAGAACCTGAGTTGGAGGAGGATGAGAGTAGTGATGAGGAGGGTGATGCAAGAATCAGATATAATGATGAGGATGATAAAGATGAAACTTTACCTCCAGATTCAACCATGCCTTCAACCATGCCTCCATATTTTGATCGAAATTTTAGGCTACTAGATTCAAATGCTTCTTTATTTAATAGCCCTACTAATCCTTAATCATTTGATATCTTGTGTGTTAAGATTTTATATGGATGATTTTGTATTTAGGATGATATGGATGATTTTGTATTTAGGATGATATGGATGATTCCTACTTATTGTGTTGGTTAATTGGTTTTATTTTGTTTGATATTTGTGGTTTTGATATTGCTTTTCACAATATTTTAAAATGTTATAAATGATTTTATATGTTAGGTTTTTTTTTTTTTTTTTTTTTTTTTTTTTTTATTTGGTGTCGAGGCTACTGCCTCGATCACCTTGAGGCTACCGCCTCGCCTCGCCGAGGCCCCACCGCCTCGCCTCGCCTCGCCTTCCGCCTTTTAAAACATTGGTTGCAAGGATGAATCATAAATTCTGGTTATATATGTGAAAAAGGATATGGAAACAGTAAACAAATGTGGGCAATCCAAGCAAGGTTCAAGCTAAATGCATGTAATTCGTACAAGGAAATAAAGACGAAATCTAAAGTGTACAACTGGAAAAGAATTAGTTGGCTGGTCATTTCATTATATATAGAAATCTGAGTATTCATGAGACTCTTGAGATGCTTTATCAACTAATCATATTAGAAAATCACTAATATCCAAAGAGACGGAATCATACTATATCAAGAACTTTTTCAATCATATTCTAGCAGAGGAAACACGGTTCAAGAAATTCATAACTACGACAACGTGGCAAAGCATAAAAACATAATTTCAAGCAAGTAACTAAGGTTAGATACTTACTTAGCAGGCAATCATCCCCAGGGAGTTTACAATCAGGACAACAGCCATCAAAGGCCATCCTACATATCCCACATGTTTCATCTTGTGCATCCCATGTCCATGAAGCAACACCGTGCCACCTATGATTCAACAAGGGAAAAGAGTCATTGTTCTCCATCATGTGAAAACACAAGTTATGATATAGATCAGCATACTAAGCAAAAGATAATTGGCAACCATGAGATGGTTAGGAATTCTTTAATTAATTTCATCCAACCTTAATATCACATTGCAACTTACAAGTTTATCAAATATTAAACTGAAGATAGATAACGCTAGATAAAGAAAACTTACTCTGTTTAATTAGCAGTAGAAATCCAACAGGAAAACTAGGTCAAGAGAAAAACTTCTAAAAAGGACAAAAATCTCAAATTTCATATCAGCAACATGGCTCCAAGTTCATATTTACAAAAGGCAACCCATGTGTACAAATAAGCTTGATCAAATACTAAACAAACTCAAAAAGAAATAATAATTATCCGCAAATTATATCATTATTCATATAAGTATATACACAATCACAACAACAAGCTTGACGTCCATATACATTCAGTGAAGGAACACTGTGAATAAACCTCTCAAAAAAAGTCATCCATGTGAAACGCTTTACAGTATAGTCTTCTTACAATTCCCCTAAAACTACAACAACCATTAAATCTATATGGTTCTTTTTAATCACAATAAACATCAAGCATCATCCAAAATTTACATTAACTGATCAAAGCTTATCAAGTTATCTATCAAACCAAACATACACTACACAACCAGTCCAAACAAGACAAAACAACACAATATCACTAAAAAAGAATATGCAAAATGTTCACTTTCACCGTCCTCTCTTCTCCTGCAAAATCACCAATAACCCAAGCATCAAATCACACTCTTCACAACACAAAACCACATAAAGATTCATACTTTCAAAATCCACACCAACCCCTTGAGAATATATCACATGGGAAAAACCAAAACAATGCCACAGTTCGATCAAACACCAAAATTCCCATAAAAGCACAAGACAAACAATCAAAGATAGAAACTTTATTCAACCAAACAAACAAGCAACGCAGGAAATATACTATATACTATAAAAAAAGTGAAAACTTTCCAAATGGGGTCTGTTAGTTTCGAAATATTTTCACAGCAACCAATCCAATAAGACATAGAAACGTCAAATTCATAACAAAAACCCCACCTCTGTTGAGAGAAAATTTTAGGGTTTGGAGGTGTCGATTGGTCGGCAAAACTTTAAAAAAAATAAAAAATAAAGATATATATATATATATATATATAGAGAGAGAGAGAGAGAGAGAGAGAGAGGGAGGGAGGGAGGGAGGAGACCTGATGAGATGGTTGCGGTGACCGGAGAGTGAGAGAGACAAGTGGGTGGAAATTGAAATGTGAAGAAAATCAAGAGAATGAAGCGGGAACCCAACTGGCCTGGTTTCGAGGAGAATGGAATATGCAAATACGGTGTCGTTTAGAGAAGAAGAAAATAAATTTATTTTATTTTTATTTTCCTTCGAATCTGTTCATTTCAAATGATAGTTGGTTTTGGAGTGTGTTAATATTATTATTATTATTTTTATTTTTTTTTTTGGAAAAAGAAAGGATATGTTATTTTTGATGTCAAAGGATATGTTATTTTTTATGTCCAATAATTATGCATATTTGATTCAAGAATTTAGTTACTACTTTCTTTCTTTACTTTTTTTTTCAATTACTCTAATATTATAATCTTATAATCAACAAGCAGCCTTTGTAATTATATATGAGTGTCACTAATCAATCTATAATCTCCACTATTGAAAGTACACCACCTGACTTTGAGTTACACAACTTGTAAAGGATTGCTGATCATTTCTATTTATTAATATCAATTGAGAATAAAAAAAATTTGAGTAGGTAAATGCCTATAAATTTGAACTTAGTGGGTTCTGTAATTGTTGTTAACTCTGCAGTTGATATTAAATTCTATCTTCCAAGTGAACAAATTTATCTTTTTAGCCATGTGTTTGCTCTGTAAATGCCATTCACTCATTCAGTGGGAGCCAAAAGAATTGGCTCATGTTTTGTTGCAACAGATCCTCCACATTTGGGTTAATAGTAGGTGCATACTGTGTTTTTGGATGTGAAGGGACACAACAGATGGAAAAACCAGAGATTGAGCAATCGCTGGTCAAGAACAAACCCTGAAGTACACAACTTGAAACAATGAAAATGTATCATATCACAATTTATTCATATGTGTAGTCCCAATTTCAAGAAAACTAGTGTTACAAATACATTGAGACTGGTATCTAGTTTTTGGCTATTCATTGAGCTCTACTTTGCTTGACCCTGCTTAATGGAATTTGATCCCACCAGCCAAAGAAGGTAGAATCAAACAACACTGTAATTCACATGTTTAACCACTCATTTCATCATACTAGATCAACAAGCCAATGAACTCAAGAACAGGAATGGAGATCCTTGGCTACACAGAATATTTCCTGCTTGTTGGACTATTATGCATAAATAATAGAACACATCTCCCACAAAAACCAGGATGTAGGAGACTGATGTATAGGAGGTCAAAACAATAATCACAATCTGATGGTTTAAATGGATGATCAAATTAAAAATCAGTAATACAGTTAATGTGAAGCGCATTATTAATGCTAAAACTCAGCTGATAAATCGCAAAATTTTGTGACCCGAAAGATACCAATTATTGAATATGCAACTTCATATGGACCTTTTGTTAAAGATCCATATGAAGTGCTAAAAGCTAGGGTCAACAGCTGTCCCGTCAACCTTATAAAATATAAACTAAGCTAAAACATTGCATTGTCTATCAGACTACTTCATACAAGGAAAACCTGGACTCTATGACTTGATTTACTGTAATATGATGATATCTGCAGGGAGCAGGTAATGTTATCGTCAAGAAAGACATCAAAAGTAGGAACCCCATTTGCAGTCTCCGAGACTCACAATGGAGAAGGCTGAAAGCTAAACTTCCACAAATTTCAGGTACTAAATTGTACACAAACAACTACCATTTTCATCAAATCAAAAAAAAAAAAAAAAAGGCAACATAGCACCACAGGAATCCCTGAATTGCATATAAATTAAAATTTCATCTAGCAATTCAAACACTCTTGACATATAACTTAGAGTATTAAGAAGCCACAATTGAGCAAATGAGCAATATGCTAGATTAAATGTTTTAAGCAGTATAACCTCCATACTTACCTCTTTCACAGGAAATAAAAAAAAAAAAATAGACGTGTTGTTTGTGTTAAAATAATACAAAAGTTCTTTAAACCTTCAAAACTGCTTTCTTTTGTTTCTAAAGGGTTTATCTCTTTTCACATAAACAAAAGAGAGAGCTAGGAAACAATCTCCGGACAGTGAAATTGAAGCCCATGGAACTGGATGGTCCTTGAAACAAACAAGTGATGCTTCCAGTTCTTGTGATGCATGGTAAACAAGGGAGTGAATAGCGTACAGATGGTAATCTAAAGACTTCAGGTAGAAAAGCACATTCATCGGAGCAGCATCCTTCGGTACAAACGACAAAGACATAAGCTCTGAGAATGGCCCGAATGGTGTCTGCCCAACACTCCACAACATAAGAGTAGGTGACACACCCCACATACTCTGTAGAATCGAACCAACAAGCGGGTGCTCAAGCTCCCTAGTATGCGTAAAAACATGACGACCATTACAGCTATAATCACTCACAGTTTGAATACTCTTCGTCCTCACAGCAATAACCATATCTTTAAAGGCAACAGATTGATGAAACTGGTCAAGCAACAACAACATATTATAGTCCAAATCAAAAACATAAACCGGAAGAACCCTTCTAAAATCCTCCTCAGGCATCCCCGCCACCCTCTTTACCTCCTCAGCCAACTCAGACATTATCTGATGCAATTTCTTCGAGTCCAAATACTCGCTCACAATCAATGTATAATTATCAAACAAAAACCTCGTCATATACGAATTAATCGACCTGGAAACCACAAACGAACAAATCGGACAATCCTCATACTTGACACTATAACTCTTGAAACTCAACGTCTGATCCCCCATCATTAACCTCATCCATAAATGTCCTCTTGATCGCCTTCCAATCCAAACCACTCTTATCCTTACCACCCTCCGATCCTCCATATATATGAACAAACTGAACAATCAAACTATTCTCAAAATAAACAGGAATCCTCAACGGTGGCACAACAAGCACCTGACCAACAAACAACCACGTACATTCAACAGTCGAAAAATACGAAAAGAAACCAATAAGAACAATCAAAAGATCTCAACTTTCCCAAATTTCACAAAATAATTAGATAATTACCTGATAAGCACTATGACCCAAGGAAGCCAAATCAGCAAGCAAGGCCTTTTGCGACTTGGGTCGACCATGAAAAGCCGCCAGAGGAAGAACCCCATCTCCAGACAACCCCGGACCGTAATCCACAGGACCGGCACCGAGATCGATCCACAAATACCTCTCCTTTCCAGTCCAAACACTGCCAAGACACTTGGTGAAACCAGGAGAGGAGTCACCATGAGTGTAGCTATAAGCATAGCTTTTCGACTTGGAGGAAGGAGACAAAGAGATCAAGTAGATTTAGACCCCATTAACGGACTTCTCCTTGTCGTAGTCATGCCCGATGATATCGTCAATGGGGTGATAGTCGAGGGCGAGGAGAGGGGAGCGGAGGGAGGCGGCGGCGGAGGACAGGAGGGAGTCGAGGGTCTGGGAGAGGCGGGAGGAGAGGGAGGAGGAGGCAACGGCGACGTCGAAGTGGGGGAAGTGGGAGACGGAGAGGGAGTGGGGGGCGTTTTCAGCGGAGTTGGGGGTGAGGACGTGGAAGTGGCGGTCGTGGTGGAGGGAGGAGAGGTAGGAGAGGAGGAGGAAGGAGGGAAGGTGGAGGTGGGGCCGACAAGGCGAATGTAGAGAGGGATGGGGAGGGAGAGGGAGAGAAGGGAGGAGATGAGAGTGGGGATGTGGGTGGTGGTGGGGGTGGAGAGCAGGGATTTGATGGAGGAAGGCAGCGAGTGGAATGAGTCATTGGAGGAGTGAGGGTCGATGCGGGATTGCTCTGTTAGGAAGCTGTCTAGGCTTGGGATTGGGGTTGAGCTTGTGCTGGTGAAGACGAGGAGGAGGTGGAAGAGGGTAGTGATGGTGGTGAGACTCATTTTTTTTGGGCAGTTGGGTGCTCTGCTTAGCTTCGGGTTGACTTGTTTTCAATGTTTTCTTCTGAAATTATGCTACCCGATATTATTATTAAGATTTATTAAGGGCAACACAGTCCTTGTGGGCATTATCATTAAAGTGAGGGGTAAAAGAGTTTTTTCATATTTCCTATTAGGTTTGATTATTATTTAAGTAATAAGAGAGACTAAGGGTATGTTTACTTTATGAATTGGGGAATGAGAATCAGGAATGAGATTGATTAATGGTGTTTACTTGCTTAAAATTCATTCCGTAATAGGAATGAAATGGTGGGCCCCACATCAATTTTGGGTTGAGGAATGAGAATCTCATTCCCTCCAACCCACTTGAGAATCTCATTCTCATTCCTTTTGTCAAATAAAATGTCCCTTATACCCTTCTTTAAAAAATGTGCTATAAGTTTATTCCCTTTGTTTTATATTTATAAATATCTATAAGTTTTCATAAAAAAATGTGTTAGTACAAAATGTTATATTTTATAAGAAATAATTTACAGTTAGCACTAAAATTTTGAATTCAATTGAAGAATATTACCATAATACAGTTAAAAAAGTTTAGGTAATATTTTATATATAATTAAAAAAAAAAAATGATTTGATATACCATATAAATAAATCTTCTTCAAAAAATAAAATAATAAATACATAAAATGCTTATAATGATATTGTCAAATTGTTAAGAATTTTTTTTTTTAGCTTATTATGATGAATTACAAGATAAAAAGATAACACTAACATTTTAAACAAAATTTTGTACATTGTAATTAATTCATAATTTTAATTAAGGACATTTTTGTAATTTATAATCAATTCATTCCGATTCTAAAGTAAAGTAAACAGCTTAATGAGAATACTGCTGATTCTGATTCCGATTGTTACAGTTGAAGTAAACAATTTATTCTGATTCCGATACTTCATTCCGATTCCAAGTCATTCCGATTCCAGATCATTCTGATTCCCATTCCGATTCCTCCAAGTGAAATAAATGCACCATATTTTGATTATTTTTCAAACTTTAGGAAATATTTGATGTGTTTTCAAAACATAGTTAGAAATTTGACACTTTATCAAAACATGAGAACGAAAACGAAATCTACTCTATTATAAAACCCAAAACTGTACCATTTATGATTTATCAAGATATGTTGAGATTAAACATACAATGATGGGAGTTGTTGGTCCAATCTCACTTTATTTGATTAAAATCGAATCAAGGTATTAAAACAAGTGATATAGTTTAAATTCATAATTATATTGCGGTGAGCATGATAAGTTTGTTCTAATTTCTAAATTATTTCGACTTTACATATATTGTAGGTGTAAATTGTAAATTTAATTATTATTTTTCTTAAATACTATAATTAGTCTTGAATTTGGGAAGATATGACTCAAATTCATAACTTCATCATGTATGTGTGAGAGGCATACTATTTGAATAACATCAGGTTTTCAAAGAGTTAATAATCTTTGATATTAGTGCTCAGTGAACTTTTATGGTTTTTTAATTGTATCATGTATAAGATGAATGAGATTAGAGAATGATTTTATTCATTTTTGTGCTTGATTTAAAACACAAAAAATCAAATTACTAACAAATGGTGCTGTACCTTTTCAATTATCATCTAAATAGTATTTATTATTTTAACATTTTAAATTACAAATTTTATAATAAATAATTATTTACCAGATGTATTCATAATATGATATTTATATTATTATTCTCCATCAAAAAATATCAAAATACGAAAATCTCAGATTTTATTTTCCTACTACATATCAAATGATATCAAAATTTTATATCTCATATTAATTTACGTTAGCAATAGAACAAAGTTTGTATTAAGAACATGATTTAAAAACCAATAATCATGTTGTCTGTTTGTATCCAAATTAGAATTTTTCGGGGATCAAGTGATAAAAATTGATAATCGCGTCATATATTTATCAAATCAAACATTATGAGCCATGTAGAATTCAAATTCAAAAGATAACTACGACCCCCAATTAATCTGAAAAAAGCACAAATCGATATACTAGCTTTGTTATGTTTACATTATAAAAATTAAGACTGTTAATTGCTTTGCACCACGAATTTCTTACAAGAAAACGCTCGAAAGATAGAATCCTATAATCATATTATGCTATTCAAAATCTATTGAAAAAAAGCATATATTCTTACTAGGTTGTTCAAAGCTGCTTGTTTTAATTTATTTATTTTGTTTGATCACAAAATAAAGTGTTCTCCTTGTTGCAACTCTATGGTATGATGATGATCTCTATTGGAAGAGGAGAAAATGAAAGGGATGTTCATGTTGCCAATTAAATCACAAAAGAGCCCACCATAGTCATCATCACTGCCCACAATCACTAGCAAATGAATAATAATAATAATAATAATAATAATAATAATAACAAATAAACATATAAAATTGATCAGATGCTCAAAAATTATTTTTTTTAATAAAACTAAATTACAGTTAATTTAAATGATAAACTCTATTTCTTTTTTTGAAGTAAAATGATAAACTCTATTTCACTAATACATTTCAGTACAAATGTTAGGCGAAACAGAATTTGATCCCTTACAGAGATCAATCAAATTCACGTTATATGTTTTATAATTATCTAATATAGTGACATAAGAGATTTAAGTATTATTTACATTATAGAAGCTTTTATTATATTAGTGAGATAAAAATTTGCCAATATTATACTTGTCGTACAGATATGAAAAGAGATTATAAGTTTCAACTTTATCCCTCCCAAAATTTTAACTATAATAATTCAAAAGAATTAAATTAGGCATTTTTTGTATTATTAAAGTTATTATTATTTAACATTACTGGTATCAACAAATACAAATACAACTTATGATAAATTAAGCATGAAATGATAGGTTGGGCTTTTAACATGCCATTAAAATGAATTTTAGGAATTTTAAAGCCAAATGGTTCCGATTAAGTGATTTCTAAAATTTTTGTGATATCGGAGAAATTTAAAATCTTTAAACACCCTCTTCAATTAAGTACATATGTAATGAGCAGAGAGTATAGAGTGAGGTGGACAGCGTATGAGAATTGTGATCGGTTGAGGGATGCTGACGTGGCGGTGATCCTGAGTCGTTTTGATATAAACCCTTGGTTGTGTGTAGTGAGAGAGCGCAGAAGATGGCGGCTGAACTTAGGAATTTCAAATCCGTCCAACTCCATCATCTCTTGTCATGTTCAAAATCAAAGGTCAAAACCCCGAATTTGAGTTTGCGTTTCCGTTTTGATCGCAGAAACATAAAGTGCTCTCTAACATCATCAGCCACTCCAGCTGAGTACCGCGTGGACATCCTCTCCGAGTCTCTCCCATTCATACAGAAGTTCCGTGGGAAGACCATTGTCGTCAAATTCGGCGGCGCCGCCATGAAACCCAACCAGCAAGACAATCTCCTTTCTTCCTTCGTCAAGGACCTCGTCCTCCTCTCCGTCGTCGGCCTCCGTCCCGTTCTCGTCCACGGCGGAGGCCCCGAGATCAACTTCTGGCTCAAGCGTTTCGGCATCGAGCCCCTCTTCCATGACGGCCTACGCGTCACTGACGCCAACACCATGGAGATCGTGTCCATGGTGCTGGTCGGCAAGGTCAACAAGAACCTTGTGTCTCTCATCAATAAGGCAGGCGCTACGGCCGTTGGGCTCTCCGGTATGGACGGCCGCCTCGTGATGGCCCGGCCCAGTCCGAAGGCGGCCCAGCTCGGATTCGTGGGAGAGGTTGCTCGAGTGGACCCGACGGTGATAGAGCCTCTGGTGAAGTCGGGGCACATACCTGTGATAGCGTCGGTGGCGGCGGACGAGTTCGGGCAGTCGTACAACATCAACGCGGACACGGTGGCGGGAGAGCTGGCGGCGGCGTTGGGGGCGGAGAAGCTGATACTGTTGACAGACGTGGCGGGGATATTAGAAGACAGAGAGAATCCGGAGAGTCTGGTGAAGGAGATAGATATAAAAGGAGTGAAGAAGATGATAGAGAATGGGATAGTGGGGGGTGGTATGATCCCAAAAGTGAATTGTTGTATAAGATCGCTTGCACAAGGTGTCACTACTGCTAGTATTATTGATGGCAGACTTGAACACTCTTTGCTTCTCGAGATTTTGACTGATCAAGGTGCCGGTACCATGATCACCGGTTGATTTCTTTTTGTTTTTAACGTGGTGTATCATGATTCGTGAAGAAGGAATAAGATTTAGAGCTTGAATTGATGCTTAACTACTCCTACTCCTACTGCTCCCATTGTGTTGTTATGTTATTAGCATTCAGACCCAAGTGATGGTCCATAATTTAACGATGGTGAACACGCACAAGACAATGTTATAATCATAATCGATAGGTTAAACAATCTTTTTTTTTTTTTTCTTGAGGTAATTTAAACAATCGTTTTTAAGAAGATAACGTGATCATGATAGACGTCAAAACGTAGTCAAAGCGAAGGTAAAATAAATGAGGCACGGTTTGATGGGTCCCACTCACCCACGTATCCAGAATGTAGATAAGAATAGAAGAGAAGAGACGGTAATTCCGGTAGTAGAGGAGTGGTTCGATGGGTGTATTATCAGGGAATGCGAAGCGAAAATCGTTCAAGCTGCATCGTAAATCAGGGGCTGCTGCTTGTAAGCTCAGATCCGCCATTTCAGATAAGCTCCACCATTTCCCCTCCCATCACTCCGACACTGTGCTTGCTGTGTGTACGACCATCTTTTCTATCTAGTTAGTAAAACCCTAACTAACTCTTAAGTTGTGTAGCTTATAGGAGTACATATTGGTGCTTGTTTGCAATGGAAAGGACCAGTATCAGACGAGAGATGATTTGGATGCTTTTCTTGGTCATCGCTCTTCCCAATTTGTGTCTTGGTATTCATTCAATTCTTGTCTTGTTTATGTAGCAAGTGTGTGTGACATTCTTTTCATTCCCTTTCTTGTATGTAATGTAAATTGTCATCATTCTTTTATTAGGTTGTGGGATCATCTCTTGAAACATGATGATGACGCCACTGAAATTGAACACACCTCTGATGTCAACAATGATCGCTCGCCCCTCTGAGGTTAATATTGACACCAACTTATCTCCTCCTACTCTTCCCAACAAGCTAAGCTCTACTGTGGTTCTACCTGATGACACCCAACGCCCCATCCACAAGGTTCCCTAACCTTGACTTTCCTCTATACTGCATTCTCTACACATTATTATCCTTGTTAACTTTTTCACTTTGGTTCTAAACCAGATTGTCTCTACCTCTGCCGATAATGACCTTTTACATCTACCAAAAACAGACTCAATTTCTGCCAATTCACAATCCTCCACGTCAGGTTCTTTATATGCTCTTCACCCCGCACACTAACTTATGTTGAATGCATTACGTGTTGATTTCATCACTTACATTTTTCTTGCTTGTAACCCACCCTTCCCTTTGACATTGACATTTTGATTGTTTCTCATGTAGAATGCTCTCTCAGCAAAGAAATTGCCCCCAGTAAATGTAATATTGTGAGAACAAGTCTTTCACCAATGTTGTACCAACAGCGTGCAAAGCCTCTAGGGGTGAAACTGCTCAGGCACAATGTGTTCATGCTACTAAGCAACATGAGCAACTACTTAACGAGCACATGTTAATGCTTTCTCAATGTAATGCTGAAGCGACTCCGAATAATACGTTTGGAGTTCCTCAGCTTGGGAACAGCTGTGGCATGATTATGAGTAGTCTTTCCAGCTGTAGGAGAATAGAGCATGATGTGAGTACAATCCTCAAATCTCATAATATTGGGCGAAAGAGACACTTAAGTGAGATTGCTACTGGCCCTGCTACCAGTCCAGTTCCTTTGGTGGTTGAGAACAATGTGGATTTTCAACATAAAAGAAATTCACAGGAATTCCTGAAATGCAGGGATCCTAAAACTACTTCTTTGCCAGTTCAAAGATCATCTACTGATGGCAAATGCAGCATAACTACTAACATCAAGCCTGTGCATGAGGTGAGATATGTTTATAGATAAGAGAATTTGTTTGTGGTTATCATTCAGCTTGAGTAGTATTTGTATGTCGGGCAATGATTTCATCATTCAATATACCACTGTATGAAAGCCTTTTATTTGCAGGAAGTGCTAGCTGTGAAACAAAGATTGCATCAAACAGAAATTGAAATGTCTAAACTTCGTTCAAAGCAAGCACAAAAGGAAAAAGGTGTTAAATGCAATGCATCGTTGCATTCTGGTGAGACCATTTCACAGCTTAAAGTAACTTTGTAATCTCATAGTAGGATATAAGTTTGATCATCAAGTAATCATATGTGCTTTGGAATCATAATTTCAAGAATGAATGATTCAACAGTTTAATGATAATGTCAAAAATGTTACTTCAAAGTTAAGTCATTTTATAAGTGGGGCAACAATCACTCTGTTATTATGTTTGATTTATTACCATTAGGAGCTTGGTGTTTCTCTTGCATTGCTTATCTGGTTGGCACTGTTAAATTATAATTTTGTACCCATTTTTTTTTGGGAAATTTATAATTTTATACTGTTACAAATTTATTTTTTGTGTGGGGAACTTATTCACTGGCATTTGCAGGTGCATTCAAGTATCCAGAGGAAGATGTCGAGTTAAGAACTGTACATGTAACTAATGTAAAGTCATTAAAAACATATTTTATGCTTTTTCTTTTTATGGTTTATATTGCATTATTCATATATTCTGTGGTAGTGTGATTCCTTATTCAGAATTCCATGATCAGTTAGTGTTACCAAAACTATAATTAACTTAAGCCAAGGACTGTGGTTTTAACTTCAGGCTACTGTCATTTTTTCAGAACTAATTCAGACTTGGAATAAGCTCATCCTTCATGGTATTATTAATATATGATTGAGGAAGCCAATTAAAAATTTAGTTCCTTATTTTTCATTACTTAATGGAATTCAATATCTATAGAATTTTCTATTTATGGATTACTAAGTGTAGATGTTCCGGCAGAAGTTAGAAATTATGTTCCAAATCTCAGTATGGGTAGATATCGATACTCACATGTAAAATTTGTTGTGTTGTACTTGAAAAAAGAAAAAAAAGGGGGTTTCAACTTCATATGGCTTTTAGGAGACAAATATTACTACTTCATAACAAAATTGTCAAAGAACATTATGAATCAAAATGCTCTACATTTGTGACCAGTTCTGTTAAATATTATATGAGTTTTGGATTCATCACCTTGCAGGTCTGTAATTGTGGTGGCTTTTTCCTTTGTTGTTTTTTTGGGTACAATATTATTGGACATCAAGCTTTCTTTTCTTTTCTTCCCGTTGTATGGTCACAAGAGGCTTAGAGTTCTCTTAAACACTATGATGATGAATTAGAATGTATTCTCAATCAATATATGAACTTTCAATATAATGGCTGTTGGTTTCCTTACCTTTTGCTTGATAAGACAGTAATTAAGAACATCCTATCAGTGTAATGCCTTTGAAAATATCAGGTACATTTTGCAGCAACAGAAGAAACTTTATTGTTGTACTTTGTCAAGTGCGGAGTGGTTGTCCATGTGATAATTTTTACTGACAAAGCAACTGCCCCTCCTAAAAGGTAAATTTCTTTCATTATGCTCTAAAGCATCATGTTATCAGCTACCAATATGCTATATATTCCATCTATATATTGTATTTTGGTGTCTTGTATGGGTTTAAGGTTTAATGACATTGTCAATTATTTATCTTTTAGGTCTGCTTATGTTACTTTTGCTAGCAAGGAATCTGCTGATAATGCTGTGGCACTGAGTGGGGCATCACTTTTATCAAGGACTATCAGGGTAACACAATAACGTGAATTAATTAATAAACTAAAAAAAATAAGGTTTTATTGTTGACTTGGCGTTTTTTGAGATTAAGAACTAGGGGAAAATTGTAGAGAAAAAGGAATGTCAGAAAGATTAAGAACTTGTTTATGTCCATGCCTATTAAAATTGGATATTCATGTAAATGTAGTTTCATGGTTGAGCACTAACAACTAACCCAAAAGACTAGTCTAATAAGTGGTGCGTATACCCTTCCTTATAAACCCAATGACCAACCCATATCTGTCTAATTTGGGAGTGTGCTATTCTTCCCCACCCAATCATGTGTGCTCTTGTGACCGGGGCAGCGGCGCAGCACCCTTGGCCTGGTGAGCTATAACTTTGGCCTTCAACATGTCAGGTTTGAGCTCTACTGCTTGGCTTGTTGGCTGTAACATTCGCCAAATCAACCCTTTTTGTGGATCTTGCTTGGCATGGGTGTGGAGGCCCACAACAAATTGAGAATCTAAAGTAGGCGTTGATACCACTTGTTATGAGCTTGGATTATTTAACAACCCTGCTTGTGATATTCAACAAATGGTAGTCTTCATTCTCAGTTCTCACAACCCCTTAAAAAATGACATGATTGGATCACAATTACAATTTGTCTTGTTGCTTTCTTCTCTTTGTGGTTTTGTACTCAACAAAAAACATGAGTAGACAAATTGCCCCTGCCTGTGGTGTGTTTCCACCATAATAGCTCTATGGGGTTTCCCAATAGTAGTAGGGGAAACAGCGCCACTCTGCTTCTGATATATAGTCTCTCTTCCACCATTTTGCTGTCTGTTAAACAGTCTTCCCAATTTTTTTCTTACGCTTCATCCATTCATCAACTATGTATACTTTTAATAAAATGGTTGCACTTCAAATGAGCATAATGTCTGATAGTCACAATGTTGATTTATGTTTCAATGTGGTGATTATATGACAGGGTAAGATGATGTGTCTGCCAATAGAGATTTAATATTATTTACCTTTTATTTTTGTGTATTTAATCTCCTTCTATTGATTTTTTTCTTTATGTGTGTATATATATATATATCTTCTTTATAAAGGAATAAGGCTGTTGTTGCCAAGATCAATGAAACCAAATCCTAACCCATTTTCTTTCAATTTCACTCGTCCTTGTTCGGTTTGATTAGTTCTTCTTTATGATATATCTGTTGTCTTTCTACTTTATTTCAATTCCTTTTATTTACAACACGTTATTGTTGAGTCATCATTTCAGTCGTTAATACAGGTTCTTTGTAGGTTGTAAAAAAATCTGAAGCAGTTGCTGCAACAACTTCAGCTCAATTCATTCCAATCCTGTGCCAAGCATCTTTATCTTATCACGACAGAGAGGCAATTCCTGGCAGACCATTCTATTCCGGCTCTCATCTGCAATGGTGGCGAGATTCCATGGTGCCCCATCAGAAGCATCAGTTCCTTTCTGTGTTGAAGTGAAAAGGAGTGACTCTTCTACCAATCAACAGCTACCTGGTTCAACTCTGCCAGCGAAAACTACAGAAGCAAATTTTTGACACAGCCCTCTGAAGCTGCTTAATTAAGTGAACAGGGCACTGAGCGGATGTGAGGTGTGGAAGGGATGAGATGTCTTTGACCTAATTGACAGACTAGATCTTATGCTTAGTGGTTAGATGACCTTAAATCAAGCTGCAAACCAATATGTTTTTCACACAGGCTCCTTTTTTAGCCATTCTAGTTTGTTATACTACTATACGAGGGCTTCATATAGGAAAATGGAACCCACAGCCAAAACCGTTTGGACTT
This sequence comes from Litchi chinensis, assembly GCA_019925255.1. Classification (NCBI taxonomy): domain Eukaryota; kingdom Viridiplantae; phylum Streptophyta; class Magnoliopsida; order Sapindales; family Sapindaceae; genus Litchi; species Litchi chinensis. The sequence goes on along the minus strand of CM034461.1, from coordinate 49,611,706 downwards.
AAGTGCTTTTGTACATAATAATACCCACCCAGAAAATTACAATGGAAATTACGTTAACCCACCAAATTTTCAGGACTTGTACTTTTAATCGATCATCATTGAAGTTGGATGTTGAGTATAAAAGATTTTAATAGTTATGGTTTCGAATGTGCTTGATCTTTCACAGTTATGTTGATGACTGCTGACTCATTAAGTGATGGAAAAATATGGAAATACAATGCAACCATTGGCACACTCCAAGTCAGGGCAAATTTGGCTGTTGCCACCGACCATAGTCATCATAACGCCAAAGGTTCTCTAGCCTATACAGAGACGGCCAGCTACTTTGACACTCTTGGGGAGATTATCCATTAAGCAGACCTAGCTTGGATAAAAAATCAAAAATAATTTACGAGAAAGGCAGGCACCAACCAAGAAACTTGAAACCTTCATTTTAAACGTCTATCCATTCAGACATCTATAGCGAAGCAGATAAACCTGCCTGTTTATCATCATTACACCTGCTGGCATACTTTCTTGCAATTTCTATTCTCCACCAGGAGTCCACTGGTGTACAAACATCCAGATCTCTGATCAAGTTTTTGTTTTGTTTTTCAAGATAAAAATGAAGTAAAACATTGAGGTAACTGATCCAACAGAATGAACCTGCAACTGTTATAAAAACATGAACAATCAACCAGAAATAAAAATGGCAGGCCCCATATACATAGCTACAGAGGGTAGCACACATCAATGCTCCGCTACTACTTGAACTGCGAAGCTACTACCTTAAACAACACTAGTCCAGAACATTTGACTCCAAAATCCAAAAGCCAGCAGTACAATAGATTAATAGTTACCTCATCCCTATCTCAAATATTAAAAAAAAAGAAAAGAAAAGAAAAAAAAAAGGTACTGATACATACACAACCTTATATTTAAATTCTTACTGCTTCTTTTTATCCTTTTTCAGTTTTCATTTATATCCTCTTTTATCATCTGTTCTTTTGGTCTTCTATTCTGGATCAGTCAACTGTCATAGGTTGCGTCATGCAACACCTGAAGCGAGCCTTGCGCACAGTAGTCATGATTTCTGTTTCAGCATTCTCTAACATGCGGACTATTTCAGTAAAGGGTGGACGGACTTCAGGGTTGGTGTCCCAGCAACGAGTCATGATCTCACTCAGCACAGGGAGGCAATCATTTGGTATAACTGGCCTTACACCTTTATTTACCACAGCAAATGCTGCCTGCACTGCCGTCATGTTCTGGAAAGGAAGCAAACCTGTGATGAGCTCCCAAAGGACAATTCCAAAGCTATACACATCCACCTTTTGTGTGTAGGGCCTGTGCTGGATCATCTCTCTGAAAGAATGGAAAAGGCAACCACAAAAACCAACCAAAACATATTAACAAGAGCACAAAAGGAAAAATATATAAAATAATAGACACAAAAAAGCAAAAACACTATGTTTGCACACACAAACCATCAGATTTGAAGGTATCAGAATAGTACAATTTTGACTGGTACTTTACTGAGTACAATCAGATCCCACCAGATACATAATTGATTAAGTTATGTTTTCTTTACAGGTAACATAGGTATACAAGGAATTAGATAAAACCAGCAACATAGCCCTAACACAGGTCTCATAAATCCATGCGGACAAACGAAACATGCAAAATAAATACTGCCATTTGAGACTGAAATGTCATATAAAAATGATTCAAATGTAAAACCATCATGACAGAAGAAAGCATGGACAATCTCAAACTGCAACACAGCCCCATAACAGATTTCATAATCCACGCAGACAAATGAAACAACATGCAACACAATACTGCCATACAGGACTTGAATGCCATATATAAAATATAATGCAAATCGATCATGACAGAAGAAAGCATGGACAATCTAAAAGTACAACCTTTGTGGCTTCCCAAAAAGCACAATGATTGATAAAAACAATAGAACAGAACAACTATCTATTATACACGTTTCCTAAAATGAAAGTCATGAGGATTAAACAATTACCAATAAAATACATAACCTGACAAAGTAAATGATACACAAGTTTATCAACAGTGATTTCATGATCATCTCTTATAATAATGACAGGTAATTGTCTGACACTGAATTTAAAACCCTAGTCAATTTATTCTCGTTATTGCATGTAGTAATAAAAATACAATCACAGCATGCAAAAACTAGCAGATATTTTCAATGATTTCAATGCAGCTAGCAAACATATGGGCCTCTCATAAAAGTTAACATCCAAAATAAGTCATAACTACAGAAAAGACTAGCAACCATGCATACAAGACAAGTGTGCAACAAAACCACTGACACTGCAGTAACGTCTAAAGCTCAACCTAGTTATACACATTTAGAAACAACACAAGTTTAAAACGCAGAAGCACTAAAAATATCTAATTATTATTAAGACCATAAGTAAACCAATATCTTTAGACAACCACTGACAAGCAACGTATAAATCACTAAAAATATCTAATTATTATTAAGACCATAAGTAAACCAATATCTTTAGACAACCACTGACAAGTAACGTATAAAGCTCAATTTAATTATACACATTCATAAACAACACAGGTTTAAAATACAGAAGCACTAAGAATATCTAATTATTTCTCAGAACACAAGCGAATAAACCAGTGCATTTAAACAAAACCACTGACACTACAGTAACACAAAAAGCTCAACCTAGTTATATACATTTAGAAACAACACAAGTTTAAAACATGACAGCACTAGAAATATCTAAGTATTATTAAGACCATATGTGGGTAAACCGGTACCTTTAGACAAACCATTGATACTTCAGTAACGCATAAAGCTCAATCTAGTTATACACATTTAGAAACAACACAAGTTTAAAACGTTAAAGAACTAAGAAATATCTAATTATTACTAGGATCATAAGTGAGTAAACTGGTATCTTTTGACAAAACCACTAACACTATGGTAACGCATAAAGCTCAATATAGTTATACACATTTAGAAACTATACAAGTTTAAACGCAGAAGCACTAAGAATATCTAGTTATTACTCGGACCATAAGCAAGTAAACCGTTATCTTAAGAAAACTACTGACACTGCAGTAATGCATAAAACTCAATCTAGTTACGCATTTAGAAACAATAAAAGTTCAAAACATGGAAGCACTAAAAATATCTAATTATTATTAAGACCATAAGCAAGTAAAAAGATATTTTTAAACAAAACCACTGATGCTGCTTCTTTCCAAAAAAAAAAAAAAAAAAAAAAAAAACACTGACGATCCAACAATGCATAAAGCTCAACCTAGTTCTATACATATACAAACAACACAAGTTTAAAAGAAGAAGAACTAAGAAATATCTAATTATTACACAAGCCATAAGCGAGTAAATGTAAACCAATATCTTTAGACAAAACCATGGACCATGCAGGGAAGCATAAAGCTCAATCTAGTTATACACATTTAGAAACAACTTCAGAAGCACTAAGAATATCTAATTATCACTAATTATTACTCAGACCATAAGCACGTAAATCGGTATCTTTAGACAGAACAACTGACACTGCAGTAATGCATATAACTGAACCTAGTTATACAACTAAGAAACAACATAAGTTTAAAACATAGAAGAACTAAGAAATATTTAATTATTATTTGAACCATAAGTGAGTAAACCAGTATCTTTAGACAAAACTACTGACACTGCCCTAATGCATGACGCTTAACCAATTTATACAAGTAAGAAACAACACAAGTTTAAAACACGAAAGAACTAAGAAATATCTAATTATTACTCGGACCATAAGCGAGTAAATTGATATCTTCAGACAAAACCATTGACATTGTTGTAACACATAAAGCTAAACCTATTTATACATATTTAGAAACAAAACAGGCTTAAAATGCAAAAGAAATAAGAAATATCTAATTATTACTCGGACCATAAGCGAGTAAAGCCACTATCACTAACACTGCAATAATTATTACTCAGACCATAAGCGAGTAAACCGATATCTTTAGGCAAAACCACTAACACTGCAGTAATGCATAAAGCTCAACTTAGTTATACACATTTAGAAACAACATAGATTTAAAACAGGGAAGAACTAAGAAATATCTAATTTTTACTCGGACCATATGCGAGTAATATCTTTAGACAAAACCATTGACATTGCTGTAATGCATAAAGCTCAACCTAGTTATGCACATTTAGAAACAATAGAAGTTCAAAATGCGAAAGAACTAAGAAATATCCTAATTATTACTTAGACAATAAGTGAGTAAATTGATATCTTTAGACAAAACCACATCTCCACTTTTACACCTCTATACTCCGTGTGTTCGTTAGAGATAGCCAAGTGTGTGTGAGAGTGAGAGAAAGACCGTGTGATCAAGATAATAGGTAAAACCCTAAAAGGGTACTATAGTGGCAGGAACATGTCATGAATTGTTTCCTACTCAAATGCTCCGAAGAGATGAATAAAATGTTAAGATAACTGGGACATGCTACTATGCTTTAATGCCTTCATGTTTCCAATAATCCTCTTGTTATTCTCAAACTTTAAGCAATATAACATGAGTCAGCACAAAACGCTTTTAGGAAAAGAAACGATGCAGTATGACTTTCAATTATTGTTACACCACTGAAACTTTGAGATGGCTCAATGTGATGGTAAGTATTATACATGAGATAAATCAAACATTCACAAACCAAAAACCTGCAAGCTATAGCTCTATGAAAGTATTGTATAATTGAATAATTGAACAAATGCATGACCGAGCAAATCACTAATAAAAACTACATATGATTGTAAACTTTTTCAGAAAATTGTGAACTTACAAGGTGAAAATCCAGAAGAAGAAAAAAGAAGAGGAATTCTAGAAAAGAATTGAAAGTAGTTCGAGCAACATTACTTGTTCAATTTCTACAACATACCAGTTGACTAATCAAGAACATTAAAAACAATATCTTTTATGGTAAAGGCTAAGTGGATATGTCGATTTTAAATATTTGAATATACTTCTTTAAGAATATTGACTAATTAACGTCAGATCCATAACTTCGTATACTAGTAACATCAACAGTTATATAGTAATTTTTTTAAATTCCATTTTCAAGCATAATCTTTGTTATCCATCTACGAGCAACCAACTAAGGCTAGTAACACATGCAAAAAAGCCACAGACAATGCATCAAATATATATACAACAAAAGAAGTGCTATCAACTTGCAAACAAAAGTTTACATAGCTCCTCAAAAAATAAAGATGTTTTTGAAAAACTTTTAAGTTGAAAATTTCATTATTGTTTTCACATATATTGCCTACAGCCAGAGTCTATACAGATCTTGCTTATTTAGTAGGCACCCCACTATCAAAGAACAGCAATTCTTTGAAAGAATTGAAAAGATCCATCTTCAAACCAGAACTTTAATGCCATCAGGTACAAGAGCGTTACAAGTTTTACAGTGATTCAAATAATGAAAACATATGACAACATTCACAGGACTCAGGGGGGAAAAACTAAAGAGTAAGCATATATTTTGAAATTACGTCATCCCATCATTGCTGCAGGAGAGCGTCAACCATAACAGAACATTGGTGAATTCAACAGATCTCCCAGCAACTTTCTGGTCTTCCATGGCCGACACTGTCAAAGTGATGTCTTGAATCTTGCCTCCGGTACCATCATTGATTTTTACTTCTAAGGCTAGTTACTACTTTTATGAGATACTTACAGAAATTCAACACAATAGTTGAAGAGGGCAGCCACCACTCATAAGCAAGTATGCAAACAATAAACCAACAAAACTAGAAGTCCAAAAAACAAAGCTTGCTTGAGATGTGTATGTTTGAACATAGCAAAGACCTTTAATAGCTTCTAAGGAAGGGAAAAAAAAAAGGCACATCAAAGGAGCCTGACAATTGATTTTATAAGAGTATGATGAAAAAAAATAATCAGGGACTCAAATAAACCTCCTAATTCTTAAATGCATCAAAGACCAAAAGTGCAATGGCTCTGAAATATTGAAGTGTACTGTTTCCTATTTTATCAATTAATCACCATAAAGATATGAGTTATCTGAACCACATCTTCTTTCACTAAATCTGGTTTGCATACTGGCCATTTACTGGCAATTTGTTTATGCATAGAGATCAAACAGAGAATATAGGACAATTAAACTACCAATAGAGGTCTGAAATTAAGCTATTACCCAGTGATGGTCCCGCCAACAAGAGCAAAGTCTAAGCTCAAGTCAATTCAGACTAACAGAACATTGAACACAAACCATAAACCAGAATACTACAGTAAACCAGCAGAAAGGAACATAAAATAAGAGCAAGTAGAAACTTACGGTGCCATCCAACGATATGTTCCTGTCTCTGGGGTCATCCCCTCAGTCTGCACCTCAATTCGTGCAACTCCAAAATCAGCAATCTTTATAGATTTATCTGCTGAAATCAGAAGGTTGTCAGATTTCAAGTCCCTGTGGATAAATCCAAGTCCATGGACATAAGCCATCCCCCGAGCCACATCCAGCGCCTGCTTAACTGCCAATTTCAGTGGCACTGCACGATTCTGCCTCCTTGTCAGAAACTGCCGTACTGACCCCCCCTTGGCATATCCGGTGACAATGCACCAAACCATTGGCTTACGACATGCCCCAATAAACCTCACAATGTTAGGATGCTTCAGTGTTGCCAGCATCATGACCTCCTGCTGAAACTGCTGCTCCATAACTTGAGCCTTCTCTGGGCTATTCTCTGGCCTTTCCAATATCTTTATAGCAACATCTTCGCCATTATACGTTCCTCTGTATAACTTCCCAAAAGCACCTTGGGCAAAAGCAGTACCCATGTTAAGTTTTCTCAAATCAATGGTCCACTCATCATAATTCTCCAGTCCTTGGGTTGGGCATCTATGATCCATCAAGGCTTGTGCTAAAGCATCATCATTGAGCGCATGGGTAACTTTACCCGGACGAAACACGCTTTGTCCCACAGAGTAGTTGTGGCTCACAGGCTTCAGGCCTGGGTGGCTTAAAATGTGAGTCAGAGAATCGTTGGAACCCACACTGCTGTTGTCCACCGACATTGAGACAGACCCACCAGCATTGCTTGTCTGCAAACTGTCAATTGACATATTTGTACCTTCACCAAGTTTCTGGTAAAACCCTTGAGTGAAGTCATAATAGTTGTTATCGCTGTTGTTGTTGTTATTTCCTCCTATAAGTCCAGTGAACTTTGGCCCCTCCACCATTTTTCCAATCATGAATGAAATGCCTGCAAGTTGATCACAGCAATATACAACTGACAACCGTTCTTATCCCAAGCTCCTGACAATCATTTGATGGTGCACACTCTTCAGTATGTGCCCTAAATGAATAAACACACATAAAGATCAGTCACTTATAATCATGCACGTACTATATTCAGCTAAAATCATTTTCATCAAACCCTTCTTCTCAAATGAGTCCTTGATGTTTTAGAGACGCCCTAAAACATAAAAAGAGCAAACAACATTTGGTTGCTTTCACAACATATTGATGCATTCATGACCGGGGTGTTTATCAATGCAAAATGAAGGAGAAGTTGCATTCTCAATAAAAAAAAAAAAAATTCGGTAAATTTCATGCAAATTCCTATCAAAGAGCATCACTTTCATCTATTTCAATTTGTGTTTCTTAAAACAGATGGGTTGTCCTTTCATTGTATTAATGACCATCAATCTGTTTCCTTTTCCTGAGATTTCTCAGCACCCAAACAAAGAAAGCAAACAAATAAAGCAAAGTAATAAACTTTTTTCTCAAATTGAATACCTTTCCAAGCCAGAAAAGCACAAGAATGCAATTATCCCGATCCTACACACTTTACATCAACTTCAAGCCACAGTTCCTTCACCAGCTTTATCCTGCAACCAAGAAACAACAATAACAACTTAATAACGCACACGATTTTACATAAAACCCATCTGACCCATTCAACATCGGAGACAGTACAAGAGAACACCAAGCTTGACTAAACAACATGAAACTAAAAGTTTCAAAATTACAATTTCACAGGTCATGTAAATACCACAAAAAAGGACCTAAAATATCTGAAACGAAATACATAACAAAAAATCAATTTTAAAGTATCTCCAAAATCCATACCTTTACCAAATGATTTTGCGGTGTATTTAGATTTACAACAAAAATCATACATAGATCAGATCATCGAACAACTCTATAAACAAAAACAAGCACTTAAAATAACACCAAACCACGAAAGAATCCGAAAAACAGCTGATCCATATATTACATCAAATGCAATTCGAAAAAAAAAAAAGCAAACAACATAAAATTAGATAAATGTCGGAGAATAACTGATCAAGAGAGCTTAGAAATAAAATGCTCACCAGGTGTGGTTTTATGAGAAGAAGCAAACGGAGAGAATAAGAAGAACCAAAATATAAAATAAAACTAAAGACTGAAGCTGAAGACGACCAAAGAAGAAGGAGAAAGTGAGCAGTCTTCGCTTGCTTCCAAGGCCTCGTTTTTATTGTGACCAAACCCACTCCTACTTCTCAAAATTATCATACCTCCTCTACTCGCTCTCTCTCTTTTACACGTGTCGTCTAACCTCTGTTATTTTCTTTTTCGAGGTCTCTTGCCCTCTCATATCGCGTGTGTAGACCCAACCTCTTCAACTCGTCTCTCCAATTCAATACCTCTCTTATCTTTTTATTTTTAATTATTTTTTGATTGAAATTGTTTTGTTTATTTATTTTCTTTTTTTGAGTAAAGGAATTTTTTTTTTTTTTTTTTCCATTCTCTTTTTTTCCCCACTTTCATTTTTCATTTTCTCACAACCCTGAATTTTAAATAATTTTCTATCCAAATTTTTATATCTAAAAAGATTTTTAAATTTATTTCATCTTTTAATAACATACCGATTTTGAAGCTTATTTATGACCTTGAGATTTCTCACATCCTGTATTTTGCAAGAAACTTAAAGCCTTGCGTGTTCTTTGGTAATTACAGAAAACTCGGTTCCTGAAGGTTAGAGACATGTCTATCTGAAAAAGGCATAAACTTAATTAATCATGTGATGGGATTCAATTAAAATCTCACATGTCTAAACAATTTCAAGCTTTATGTAATTTAAGCAAAAAATCATTTTCTAAATGACATGTGATGACGTAACGTTTGAGAAAATGGGCTCCTGATGTTGGGCCTGTATGTTTGGGCCAACAAACTCACTTTGCAGAGATTGTGAGTGCATTGAGAAGATGTTACGGTACAATTAGAAGAAGGCGGCAGTAAATCAACGTCAGTGCGCATTGCGCAGAAAAAAGTAGGGTTTTCGGTGGTGGTGTTGAAAAAAATTCGCATTTCGTGGTCTCCAAGTCTGTTAGTCTCTGATTAAGTAAGTCATTTCTCAGTTTTCTTCTATTGAGTTGTTGTTTATCTTTTAATCAATCGATGTCGTCGGAATCCGGAGTCCCGGTGACGGAAGAGCAAGACTCTTCAAAGTCGATAAGCAAGAAAGCAGCCAAGAAGGAAGCTGCCAAGCAAGACAAGTTGCGCCGCCGTCAGGAAGCGGCAGCGGCCACCGGCGTCGCATCGCTCTCTGTGGAAGAGGAGGTTGAGCTGGCCAACAACTATGGAGACGTGCCTCTGAACGAGCTGCAGTCGGTGACCAACCCGGAGGCCGGGAATTGGACGGAGGCCATCAACGCCAAAGAATGGACGAAGATTGGAGAGTTGACGGAGTGGTTGAAGGAGGAGGAGGTGCTGATCCGGGGCCGAGTCCACGCAACCCGACCCGTGAGCAGCAAGCTTACGTTTGTGGTGTTGAGACAGAGAGGTTTCACGGTGCAGTGCGTGGTGAGTCAGAAGGCAGATTTGGTGAGCAAGCAGATGATCAAGTTCGCATCTTCCTTGAACCGCGAGTCATTTGTTGACATCGTCGGCGTCGTCTCCGTTCCTGGAGTTGCCATCAAAGGAGCATCACAACAGGTTTGTTTTGTGTGTTTATTCGTAGTAGTGCGCGTGTGTATGTGTGTAAAAGAGAAATTGTTGCAGGTTGAGATTCAAGTTCGGAAATTGTATTGCATTAGCAAAGCCGTGCCTAGCCTGCCCATAAATATAGAGGATGCCTCCAGAAGCGAAATTGAAATTGAAAAAGCCCTGCAGGTATTTTCTCACTTCAATATTTCTTTGTTATTAGTAGTCTATTATAAAGGTTCAGTTATTCTGTGCAAGTTGGATGATATCTCTGCAATTTGTTGGTTGTGCAGGAAGGAGAGCAGCTCGTTCGTGTTAATCAGGATACACGATTGAACTATAGAGTTCTCGACGTCCGAACACCTGCTAATCAGGCAATTTTCGGCATTCAGAGTTGGGTTGGGGCTGTAAGTTTGCTTTTCTCGAGCTCGTTTTCTCTAATCTGAAACTTTTCCGCTTGATACTAATCACATAATTATTGACATCTAACTTTATTTTCAGTATATTTGCCATAAATTTTACTCCTGTGGCTTATATTTCTGAGCTGATTTTGCATCACTGGTGCAGATTTTTAGAGAGTTCTTGTTAGCTGAGGACTTTGTTGAGCTCCACACTCCAAAATTGATTGCAGGCTCAAGCGAAGGTGGTGCGGCTGTTTTTAAGCTCGACTACAAGGGCCAACCGGCATGCCTGGCCCAGTCTCCTCAACTTCACAAGCAAATGGCTATCTGTGGAGATTTTGGTCGAGTGTTTGAGATTGGTCCTGTTTTTAGAGCTGAGGATTCATACACGCACAGACATTTGTGCGAGTTTACGGGTCTTGATGTAGAAATGGAAATTAATAAACATTATTTTGAGGTAGATTTGGATTATTTTAGTGGTTTGACTGTCATTAACACCTGATTAAAGTAGTAGTTAATGTTTTTCTGAGGATTTGAGTTTGGTTATTCAGGTGATGGATATCGTGGGCCGCTTATTTGTCACAATCTTTGACAAATTGAATGAGAAGTGCAAGAAAGAGCTGGAGGCTGTGCGAAGCAATATCCATTTGAACCTTTAAAGGTCATGATTCGTTGAATTTTAATATGCTTGAAATTCTGTTTGCCATCTTTTCTTTTGGGGATAGTACACTATATCAAGTGCTTGTATTTCCAGAGTTCTGCCCGTGCAGTAAAGATATCTGGATTATTTAAGTTTAATACTTTGGACTCTCTTTTGTTTTGATTCTAATTGTTGGCATTTACATGTTCCTGCAGTACAAGAAAGAGACTCTATGGCTTACATTTGATGAAGGGGTTCAAATGCTCAAGGTAATAATAAATCTTTTCCCCTTTGTTTTACAGTCATTCATCATGCCAAAAAGAGCTTATTGAGGAGCCCAAAAGTTGAGCATGTCCTAGTAGACATAAAACAATCGGTAATCCCAAAAAGTTCACCTGACATGGCAACCAATTCACACCAAAAAAGATCACTAACTGCATGATTAGGATATATACTAAATAAAGAAGGATGCAGAAATCACTTACCTGGGTGAATTAATAAGGTTTTTAATTTTCTTTCATTATTATTATTATGTTCTTTTTGTTCCTTTTGAATGTTAGACATGCCAAGGGCATCTTGTGGACCTTCACAGATTATATTTTAAAAATGTCACCAAGATAGGAATCCATATGATGTGTGGCAATTTGTCCAACCATGTAAAAGACAAGCCAGCAGTAAAAGTTGTACAAAATTTAGAACAGCTCGCTTTTGGACTCTCCTGTTTTTCAAGGCAAACATGGTGTTCGTTCAATTGATCAATTTTGTTGAGATGATTTAGGTATGCATTTTTTTGTTTTGTAGATTCATTTCATTTCATTTCATTTATTTGTGTCATTTGTCAGGATGCTGGTGTGGAAATCGATCCTCTTGGAGACTTAAACACAGAAGCAGAGAGGAAATTGGGCCAGCTAGTTGCGGAGAAGTAATTCAATAACTTTTATTGTTATGTTCTGCCTACACATTTTTTTTTTTTTTTATTTTTTGGCTTTTCCTTCTTGTCCCTTCTTATCGTTGGTTTAAATTGTCTAAGTTTGCAATTGTGTATGTATTACTTATACCTGAGAGCACTGAATGTAACTTTTGATTTGTAGGTATGGCACTGAATTCTATATACTTCATCGCTATCCTTTGGCTGTTAGGCCATTTTATACGATGCCATGCCATGACAATCCTCGCTACAGCAACTCATTTGATGTCTTTATTCGAGGTAAGAGATGAAAATAAAATATTTCTCATTTGTTGTTAATACACTTAAATCTGTATTTCCATTCTGATCTCCTATCCAGAATCCTAAAATGAATTCATATGTCCAATTAAAAATAGCCTTCTTGTAAGCGTGATATTGTTTTAATTATGGCTCCAATTTCAACTTGCTACTAGTGGGATAAATGTGGATGCAGGAACTAATACTAAGTTTGTTGAAGCAAACTGGAATATTCTCAACGTATGATGGAAAAGAGGGGGATTTGTCTGGGGTGATGTAATAAGCTTAGTCATAGGATGACATGAATTGTTGTCATAAATCAGAAGGTGGAATTAATTTATCAAGGCTATAATTCATCTTGTCATGATTTACTTATTACCCAAAAAAACTTCTTGTAGCTGATCCTAGAAGTCTTTGAGTCTCTATTCATTTGTGCTTGAGTTCATCATCCCCATACGCAAGGATTTTCTGTTTAATTTTTATTTTCAATCAATACATAACTTCATTGCATGTTTGCATGAAAATATGCTCTGACATCTGTTCCTTGTCCATTAGGTGAGGAGATAATTTCAGGAGCTCAGCGTGTCCATGTACCAGAATTCTTGGAAGAGCGTGCACAGGCTTGTGGCATTGATGTCAAAACGATATCGACATATATTGATTCTTTTAGGTATTATTTTATTCTTCATCCAGATTCCAGCCGACTTTTTTGGTCTCTCTGTGACTTTGTGTTGTCTTGGTGCTTAATGTTGCTTAAGCATCCAGTTAACTTTCTCAAGACTGCCAATCTAATCCTATAATTGATATTTTCAGATATGGAGCACCTCCACATGGTGGATTTGGAGTGGGATTGGAGCGCGTGGTTATGCTCTTCTGTGGTCTCAATAACATTCGCAAAACATCACTTTTCCCCCGTGACCCACTCAGGATAGCCCCATGATGTTCTGGAGCCATTGTCACATGATGATTTTGCACCAGCACTGATTCATACCTCATTTTGATGATCTCTAGTATCTTCCTTTGATTATTTTTTTACTTCTTTGGCTGAAACTTATACTTCATATCATAATTAGCAAATGAAGGAGACGAATTGTTTCTATTGCGATCATTATTACTAATCTATGCAAACCTTTTGTAAGTCTACTTTGCGGCGGTGATTATTGTGTTGTCATGTTGATGAAGACGATATGATGGCATAGTTTTAAAAAACTCAAAGCACACCGAGCCATAGAGGGTCGTGGAGCTTGAGGTGCGAGCAGTGTTCCAAAACTCGCTACTCGCGACTCGACCGGCGACCTAGCGAGCAGCGAGTAATCGGTAACTCGGCGAGTACTCGGGGAGTACTCGGAAAGTACTATTTAGGGGCGAAATTGTAATTTTTGAAGTTTCAATGCATAAATTGAGATTTTTGTGAACATTAGAGACCATGGTGAAATTATCCACACCATATATAAACGCTGATTTCACGCTCAAACCCTCATTCTCTCTCTTTCTCCCCCTTCTGCTCCCTCTCCGTTGTCTTCTCTCATCCCTCCTCTCTCAAACAGGCCGTAGCCGTCGCCGTTCTGGTTCAAGTGCGTCGTCGCCGTCGCCGTTGCCTTTCAAATGTGTCGTCGCCGTCGCCGTTTCAAGATCAAGAACAGCCGCCGTCGCCGAAGCCGATGGCAGTCCATCTTCATCGTCCCCGGCGAATCTTCTTCTTTCTCCTTTAAGGCCGTTCAAGTCTCCTCTCTCGCCGGCGAATCTCCTTGTCTTTTTCCCTATCGCCGGCGACAGTGAGTGATTGTTTCTCGAAGTTGTCTTTTATCTGTTGTTTGTTAATATTGTTGGGTGATTTTTGTTGTTTGTTTATGTGGGAGTTTTGAGGATGATTGTTGGGTGATGTTTGGGATGATTTTTGGCCGGTTTGGTGATGATCGGACTCGCCGAGTTGCGCCGAGTTGGGCCGAGTTGGGCCGAGTTGAGCTGAGTTGGGCCGAGTGTCCACCTCCGGCGAGCAATACTTCCGATCTGGGGTTTCTCGGATCGGCAGAGTGCCGATCTGCGAGAAACCGGCGAGAACTCGGCGAAACTCGCCGAGTTTTTAAACAATGGGTGCGAGATGTGCATTTGCGAAGCAAGTTGTATTTTTATAATTAAAAAAAAAAATTAAATATTATAAAATCATAAAATTGAGGTCGTTTTATATATATATATATATATATATATAAAATCATAGAGATTTTTATTTATTTTTCAAATCATGATTTAATTGGATATGTTATCATAATTTAGGGTTTGTTTAGAATTTTTCAAGTTTAATTTGATATTTTATCATAATTTAGAGGGTTATTGACAATTTTTCTGTTATATATATATATATAAATATATATATATATAATAATTTTATTATCATTGTTCTTTAACTTTTAAAAAGTTTGGACGAATTATTTAAAATCATCTATTATATTTGAATTAAATAAAAAAAATTAAAAATATATATATAATAATAAATTAATTAATTTGTTATAATTTGTAATGTTGATGGTGAAATCACTATGTATATATATATATATATATATAAGTTTTAACAGCTAAATTTTAGGTTAGTCGTTCCACTTTCTTTCGCACTCTCTCTCTTCCATCACCCTTTCTCATCCTTCACTGTAATTTTTTTTCCTCTCTATCTATTCGTCTTGTCTTTTTTTTTTTTTTTTTTTTTGGTCTTTCCTTCTCGCTTCCTTCATTGTAACAATCCCTTAAAGCACTGGTTTCGACGTCAGAGTGTTAGTTTTGTCGATTGGAACACTGACGTGAAGAGAGGAGAGTGGAAAGGTGGCTGAAAACCTAGTTTCAGGTATGTTTGGCTGGTTTCAACGGTTGAAAGCTTGGTTTTAGGGATGTTTGGCTTGTTTCGGCGGTTGAAAGGTTGATTTCAGGGTTGCTTGGCTGCTTTTCGATGGTTGTTTGTTTGGTTTCAATGGTCGAAAAATTGGTTTCAAGGCTGTTTGGCTACTTTTGACTGTCAGAAATAGCGCGAGAGTTCAACACAAAATGAGGATTGCATGAGACTCATCTAGGCACGCCTCTCGAATTTGCGAATTGACCAGTGAGGCACACACCTCACCGAAGTCGCTGTGCCTCACCAACATTGCGCCGTGTGGTGCCTGCATCTAGGCGCACATCAAGGTGTGCTTTTTTAAAACTAAGTTTAATAATGGGGAAAGATTATTTTAGTCCCTAACTTTTGAAAAATGACCAAATTTACTTAACTGATGACATAATGTACAAGGGTAATTTTGTCATTTTAAAGATTAAAATGATCTAAAAAAAATTAAGAAAAAAGTTTAAGGGATTAGATCATTTTAATCCCTAAAATGATAAAATTATCTTTGTATATCATGTCATCCGTTAGTTTGACCGTTAGTTGACTAATGAGAATGACTAATTTGATACTTTTTCGAAAAATTAGGGTTCATTTTGTCCTCGTTTAAAACATAGTTAAAAATTTGATCATTTTCCAAAAGTTAGAGACTAAAATGATTTTTCCCCAAACATAGATGTAATAGATGTGCTTTTAAGGTGGCCAATCTCCTGGATTATGTACATATCTCCTTTTATTAAATTGCATTTTTGCGAAGAACCGATTGAAAAAGGGTACAATGTTGAAGAGTTTAGATAAATAATACCTCAAGTGCAAACATGCATGCCAGTTATTTGAGGAGCAGATTTTCCTTTTTGGTTTATTATTAATAGTAGATAACAATAATAGCAGTGGAATGATTAATGAGTTGAGTCTCAACTTGGGATGGGACGATTCGGTCCTTGAAAAAGACTCTGAGAGTCGCCAGAAGGGAAACGGTGTTTGATATTCTTTGCATTTACTATGCTTTCAGTTTCAGATTATATGAGAATGGACGCCAAACTTTACCTTTGAATCTGAATTTCAACTATATGACTGCATCCGTTTACCGTGCCCAATACCCGTTTCATTTGTGTTGGTTCCACTCAAAATTTCTGCTTCCCTATCCATCTGCTAAACCAATTTCGGCTCATCATTGTTGATTAACGCATGCAACAGCGATACCATAAATTAATTAGTACAACCAATAACTTCTCAAGTTTGCTACTGCAATACGGTATTTAACCGACCAATTTTTAACTCTAGGCAAATTTAAGGGGAAAGTAGAACAAAATTATGGGAATTTTTTTTTAAAAAAAAAAAAAAAAAAAAAAACAATCACAACTCCAATCCACGTTTTCCAAATTATGATGATGATTTGCTCCTAACCATGACAAGTCGCAGAGGGATTTTATCTTGTAGCTGCTCTTGCGCTCATAGATGAATGGTAGGTGCTGCTCCTCTGTTTTCTATAAGAAGTATAAACGTCGTCATACTGACTCACCTCATTTGGATTAGCAGTTGCCCCGAGTCCCAATCTTCCTGAGCCACCAGATCCAGGTTTCCGCTCTACACTTCCATCAGCATAAGTTCCTGTCTCTGGGTCTACCTGCAGATTTGGTGGTGGAGGAATGCAAGCCCCTCCTTTGCGAACAGGCTGCTCTCTCTCATACTCATAATCATCATCTCCTGAATCAGATTTCATGGGTCCTTCAGAAGGATTAACCTCTCCAATCTCTTTGAAAAACTTTGATACCCTCTCTAGTATCTCTGAAGGTGATACGTTGGATGGAGGTATAACAGTTGGAATGTCCAAAGGACTCATAGGAGAGTAAGGAACCCCACTGCCGATCTGCATCTTTCTAACCATCCCAGGAATAAGACCAGGTGGAAACAAAGGATATGGTGGCAACTTTTCACCAGCTCCAGCAGCTGATTGGTTTGCTGGTTGAACAGAAGAATTTATGGGCATCGATCCTGGAAACATGCCAGCCGGAACTGAATTTGGAAGATATTGCTGGTTTACCACGGTTGTTGGCATGACAAGGGGAACTTGTCTATCAGGATGCTCTTTCTCTGATACACTTGGAATGGAACTTCTATTATCAGGCTGCCACTGTGGCATACTATGATTTGTTGTTTGTGCTTCTGCTGAAGCAGCAGACATTTCTTTTGGAGGACCTGAAAAGGAATTAGTAGGTGGTCCACCAAGCATCTCGCCCTCAATTCCATAAATAGTATCTTGATCATAAACTTCCTTGGATGCCCAGAACTGTAAGATTTTCTGTAAGCGTGACTGATTTTCCTCCTTATTCTGAGGGTTGTGGTAAATTCTAGCAAGCATGGAACCTAAAACTGGTCTGAAAGCAAGAGCCTCATTATCAAGCTCACGAGGGCTAGTCCTCCTTTGCAAACTGAAACAAGGAAACAAAGATTAAGGATGATTAGAAGTAATTTAATGCCAGCATTTATGGACACAATGCATATTTTAATTCAAATAATCAATATTCCAGAAGCAATCAACCTAGAAATACATATAGATTAGTTAGTATCATAATAAGTATAAGTAGTTGATGGATATAAAACATGTAAACTTAAGTAAACCTTTACATGAAACAAAAGGAACAATCTTGCGTGCAAGTATTTAATGACACATACAAGGTTAAGACACAAGTTACTCAGATGATTCACTCTACTTGGGACCTCATGGACTTAAAAAACTTGAACGGATATTGGGAGCATCTAGGGTCTTAATAGGGCCATACAAGATAGGACATGGTGTTCACTTTATTGTTTATAAGAAAACTGTCTTAATCCCAGTAGGCTGGAGTCTGGGCGAGAGGGGGTATATTGAAATCCAACGGAGAACAGAAACAAAACCAAAGCTATTTCATGTTTTAAAAGAAGCATGTTCTCATGAAAGGTTGTAAGACGATGTTTGTTATACTATTTTGGATCACCAATACTCCAGGAATCTAAATCTGCAATTTTAAAAAGTTGTAACCACATCTCATAGATAACTAAAACATGAACAAATAAAAAAATTCACTGCAAAAGATTAATAGTTATATTCAATTCATGGTAGAGGAAGTGCAAACCGAATTTACAGTGAGAATGCATGAGAATGTAAGAAAGAGATCCATAATATAAAATGGTAAATAATTAATAATGGTAAGAAATGCTAACAAAAAAGCATTACTGTTTCAAAAAACAACCATCAAGCAGCCAATACAAAGTATGTTACAAGGGCAATCAAATTGTTTTTAGCATAGGCAACATAGCATTTAATGCAGCAATAGAGATACCTGTCAAAAAGAATGTCATTGGCAAGATAAATGATATGAAGTTGCCTCTCTGCATCATCCACAGTGCAGACCCTTTCTCTGAGTGCCTCAGCAAGAGCTGGTGCAAATGGAGACCTCTGCATGAACCAAGTCTTTGCACTTTTAATTGACTCTTTGGTACCATTGAGATTGTTAAGCACATTATTAAGCTCCATAGCAACATCAGAAGGAAGCGGACCAGAAAGACCCTTAAAGGGCTGATCATAATCTGGTCGACCATGACCAACAAAAGGCTGAGGATGCTGATGGTGCTGCTGATCGTAGAAGGGTGGAAAAGAAGGCTGATGCATTTGAGGAGCACCCATAATTGAAGCTGGAGCTCCGCTGGGAGGAGTGTTTAAAGGAGGATTCATCATAGGGTTAGGGGGAGGATGCATTGCAGGCATGGAAGAGGGTGCAAATGGATGATTAAATGGGCCACCTTGGGGACGCGCAGATAACCAAAGCTTGTAACGATAATAACCATGCCCCTCACCACCAAAGAGGAAACTATAAGCAGGATTATCTTGTTGCTTTTCACGTATCATGGCTTCAAATTCCGGGCCATTCTTAGTAGCATACTCAACAAGTTTCTCAATTCGCTTTTGGAGCTCAGGATCAGATGGGGGAGGAGCAGGGGGTGGAGGAGAATCATAGGGGCCATGGAAAGGTGAGGGAACAAGGTGAGGAGGCAAATGAGAAGGGAATGCAGGAGGGGGCGGCTGCTGTTGCTGCTGAAGATGAAGAAGGTGTGGATGGGGATGGAGCTGAGGTTGCTGTTGCATGTGAGGAGGTAGGTAAGGGAACTGTTGGAGAGAAGGATGTGGGGGTGGTAGGTACGGAGGAGGGATCACCGATGGAGGCAACTGCTGATGTTGGGGAAGATAACCAAACTGTTGCTGCGGTTGCATATTAGCATGCTGCTGGGCATAAGCCATTGCAGATGCTGCTGCATAATCATGAGGCGGTCGGTCCATACACCTATTCCATCACAGAAAATCACTATCTTCAAATCCTAACCAAATTTATAATTCCACCACCTACCACAAGCATATCTATTTCATTCTAACTGCCAAATGCTTATGGGGTCTTTTAAAATATAAAACTCAGATTCCTTGAAACCCTAAGGTCTTGCTGCTACATAAAAAAAAAAAAAAAAAATGAAACTTGACATGAAATTAGGAGTTGCAGCAGATAAAGGCAGGATTTTGACATACCTTATAAAACGGAAAAGCTCGAAAGAAAACCGGAGAGTGTATACAGCAATCCAAAAGCCCTGATTATAATGTAACTTTAGTAGCCGACTCGACCAGACCAACTTGGAGCTGAATTTCGTCTCTGCTCCGGAGACGGAGAACGAAAATCCTACTTGAACATGGACTGCGCGTGACTGGACACATCTTAATGGGCCGGCCCAATATGGGCCCAAACAATTGTGGTCTCAAAAACCCTGCCCTAAACCCCTCTTTTTCCTTCACCGCCAACGAATAATCGCTGATCGTTTTCTCTGCATTTTTGAGGGGGAGAAAATGATAAGCAGATTATTATAGTTACAATGACTTGTCTGTTATCCTATGCAACCACCGCCACCGCCACTTCTACTTCGTCATCTTCTCTCCTCCGCCGCTTCATGGCCACCGTTAGTTGCTCTCTTTATATTTTGTCTTGTCTTTAAGCTGCTGTTTGAATAAAAGTCTTCAACTTTCTTAATTGAATTCATTGAATGCTTCTAAATTTTGCATCTTTTCATTTATGTTTAACATTAATGCACATAATATGCCAATTTGTTAACATATGTAGTCATTTGTGTGGATTGTTTTGTGGCATTGGTGTTACAGTTTCAGTGTCAGAGTAACTCAGCCACTCACTTAGCATTTCCATCATTTGGAGTTGGAAATAAATTTAGTAAATGCTCTCAGCTCAAATTCAGAAAAGCTAGAGTAGCTTCCGTGATCGCCACCGACTGTCCTGCTGTTGGACACCATTTTAGAAGCCTTGTAGATGGGTCTACTGCTATTCAGTCCCACTTCAAGCCTGTAAATGTTTTTGGTTATCTGCCTTTGAGCAGTGGACCTAATTATGCTGCTTTTTCTAAGAGGCATTTTTCTCAAGTCTCGAATGTAGCATATAAAAATAGCAAGCATAGCATGGTGGCTGCTGCTCAAAATTATGCTAGAAATACTAAATCCAGTATCTCAGCCTCCAAGAATGGCAGTATGGCAACTTCAACTAGTGAGCAGCTTGTGGGAGAAGGCGAGGAAGGAGTGAATGTGGGTTCATCCGCATCATCTAGTAAAGCAAACTCTAAAGTTAGCAGGAACAAGAAGCAGCAGTCAAGAAGCAAGAAAAACAAGGAACAACTTTCTGATCCTGTTGCTCCAGAACAAGCTGCAGTGGCAAAAAGTTCAAGAGCCAAGGGTTCTTGCAGTAAAAACGGCCAGAGTTCAACCCAACCTGCAGAGGTTAGGAATTCTTGTTTTTTGTAGAAGAATCAGGGTCTTAGTTTCTTTCTCCCAGAATATGTTTACTAATACTGCATTTTTTTTCAGAAAAATTCAATGGGGACCAAACTAGTGGAAGGGCTTGATGGTTCTGTTTCAACAAAGCAGAAGTCTAATAAGAAAAGTGAGAACTCTAGCAGAAAGGGGAAATCTGTAAGGGCTGGTACTGCATCACAGAGGCCGGTAGCCCAAGAAGTAGTCATACAGAAATATCAGGGACAAAACAAAATGAAGCAGCTATATCCCCCAACTGGAAAATCTGTTGTGGTGGTTGAGTCTCTTACAAAGGCAAAGGTTATCCAGGGATACCTTGGTGATATGTTCGAAGTCTTACCCAGCTATGGTCATGTGAGGGACTTGGCCGCTAGGTCAGGGTCTGTGCGGCCTGATGAGGACTTCAGTATGGTATGGGAGGTTCCATCTGCTGCCTGGACTCATCTTAAAAGCATCAAGGTTGCACTAAATGGGTATGTTTTATATCCATCAACCTACAGAGTTAGCGATTTGAAAGCTTAAAAAGTATAATGAAAAACATATTGTGGTGTACAGTTCTTCTTATCATCATGGTAACTGGTAAGATTAACGGTGGGAGGTGTTTGCTGTTCTTCTGTAATATCCCTATCTAGGCTATGTTAATATAGGAGTGTGAACAGTTGCAAATGTTTTCATTTAAAGTCACAAATTGTTTCATTTTGTTACGTTTGTACTAATCTGAAGTTTTTCATTCTTTTGCCTTGGACCTCAGAGCAGAAAATCTTATTCTTGCATCAGATCCAGATCGTGAAGGAGAGGCAATCGCCTGGCACATCATCGAGATGCTGCAACAACAGGATGCTTTACATGAAAATATTACTGCAGCAAGGGTTGTCTTTCATGAAATAACTGAGGCATCCATCAAAAGTGCTTTACAAGCTCCAAGAGAAATTGATGTAAACTTGGTTCATGCATACCTTGCACGGCGAGCTCTTGATTATTTGATTGGATTCAACATTTCTCCATTGTTGTGGAGGAAACTACCAGGTTGCCAGTCAGCTGGGAGAGTCCAATCTGCTGCCCTATCTCTTATATGTGATAGAGAAATAGAAATTGATGAATTTAAACCACAGGAGTATTGGACTATTGAGGTTGAGTTGACAAAAAAAGAAACTAATTCTTCTCTAGTTACCTTTTCCATCCCAGCACACTTGACCCATCATGACTCCAAAAAGTTAAATCAGTTCTCTATCAGCTCTCAGACAGAGGCAAAGACTGTTGAACAGAAGATCCATTCATCAAGTCTTCAAGTGGTTGGTTCTAAAAGGAGTGTTATGCGGAAAAATCCTCCCACACCATATATAACGTCAACCCTTCAGCAAGATGCTGCAAACAAATTACATTTTCCTGCTACATACACAATGAAGGTTTGTGAGATTTATAGATTTAAAACTTTCTACTTGTTATTTGAAAATTGAACCTTTCCATCCTTCTGTCTCAGTCAAATGTTCCAAGATACATGTATACGTGCAGTTAAACAGATGTCATCCTGATATGGTCACACAAACATTGCCCAATGTCTCTCTTTTTTTGTTTCTTTTCATGTTTGCTGCTATTTAATCGATGGTACTTATTTTCCATGCAAATAACTTTGCATACACTATTTTGCACATGAGTATTTTCTTTGAACTTCAACCCTTTATTACTTTGCTTAGCGCAAATTTGTATGGTGCATTTTGTTCTGATTTTTGTCTTGGTTGGAGGTTCAATGACATGTAACACAATATGCAATGTTTGAGTTATTGGCAATATATGTCAATACTGAGGGAGATTTTTTGCCCTCTTTTTCACATTTGATTCTAGTTTAGCCTACTCGCACATCTTTTTTATACATATACACAAGTTTAAGCCTCTAGCTTGTCTATTTATTAACATATAACCTTGTGAAACTGTATGATTTGAATTGCTTCCTGAAGCTTCTTTTCTTTTTGTAATCACAATTTTATTATCATGATGCAGCTTGCACAAAAACTTTATGAAGGGGTTCAGTTAGCAGATGGGAGTGCAGCAGGTTTGATAACTTACATGAGAACAGATGGCCTACATGTGAGTCTCATGGCTCCATGATGATTTTTTATAAGTTCTTGGTCACTTGTGTAGTGTCTTATGGTCTATATTTCTAATGGTGGTTATGTTAATGCTTCATAATGCTTCTCCAATTAAAGGAACGAGGGAAAAAAAAAAATGGAAAAAGCGAAGCAGATTTACTGTTTTTCTCTCTTTTTAAACAAATCACCATGTTGTCATATAGCATGAGCAGAAAATTGTTGACTTTCTCTGTCCATGTGGTGGAAATACTCTTGACAACATGGTTGACCTTCCTTGTCTTATCCTACTTGAAATATTCTAGTATTCTTCATTAATTCCCTGACTTATGAATGAAATGATCTGCTAGAAGAGGGAAACTTTAGAATGAGGGTAAGGTAAATATAATTTGCTTAAATATGCTGGACTCATGGGTTAGCTGATAAGAAAAATAAGGAAATTAGAATCAGATAGTTAAGGAATACTAACTTGCTGAACCATGGAAGCTATACAAATAATTGGAAAACCAAGTGTCTGAAATGGAAAACTTGATTCTGGAAGAGACAAGACCTGGTTCTCCCAGAAGCTGTTCTTTATCATCCAATTTTTCTAGAGGTACTTTTTTTCCTTTTTGGCTTGTGCAGAACAATATTTCCCTTCTAAGTTTGTCTTACACATAAATGTGATAAATGACACTGAGTATTAGGATATCAAATGAAAATTTTATTGGTTCTTTTTAGCAAATATTAGTAATTTCCATTAATGATGATCATTTAGGATTTCTGATGCCTTAACCTTTTTTTTAACTTCTTAGATCTCTGATGAAGCTGTTAAGGACATATGCTCCTTGGTCATTGAAAGGTGGATTTTCTTCATCTTTTCTCTTTTTTTACTTTTTCCCCTCCCTCATCTGAAAATGGAATCATTTGTTTTCTGCAGGTATGGGGTAGATTATACACCAGATACTCCACGTAAATATTTTAAGAAAGTGAAGAACGCTCAAGAGGCACATGAAGCTATTAGACCCACTGATATACGGAGGTTACCTGGTAGATAAATAATAACTGAAAGCTAAATGGTATCTTAATATGTATATATAGTTAAGTAATTGTTTTTAGTGAAAAGAAAATAAATTTAAAAAAAAAAAAAGAAAAAAAGAAGGAAGAAGCTCTGTTGAGGTTGTCATGAATTTCACTTTTCTTACTTAACTTTTCATTGGACTCTTAACGTCATATTAACAGTATTTTTTTTTTCTATTGGCTGTTAGCAATGCTCTCTGGATTACTTGATGAAGATTCCTTGAAGTTATACACTCTTGTTTGGTCAAGGGCAATGGCATGTCAAATGGAACCTGCAACCATTGGACAGGTTCAGATATATTTTTGTCAGTACTACTGTGCTATATATTACTTATGCTCAATTAATTGAAAGAAAATTCAACCATAATAAGCAACCTCATATAACTCAATCGACAATCAATAGCTGTTCTGTTAAATCTTTTTTATTAATACTTCCTGTTGTAGTTGCCAACAAGATATCTTTCATGTTACTACCGTGTTACTTGTTTGTTGATATTGAAACTTAATCCTCTGTTTCACTGCTTTTTATCCTTGCAAGATGCTCGACATAGAAGGAAACACATTGTAATTGCAAATATCTTTGTATTTCTGTTGTTTACTTTCTCACATTTGCTTAGAGTAGCACTAGTATTTTGTGTGTGTAGTATATGCTCTTGTCTTTATTTTAGTTCTTCTTTTTCTCTGTTCACATAGAGTTTTTATCACCATTGAGATCATATGTACAACGTCTGACATTCTTTGGTATAAGCAGATACAAGTAGATATTGCGAATGCTAGTGAGTCCATTGTCTTGCGTTCTTCATGCTCAAGAGTAGAGTTTCCTGGATTCCAGGCAGTTTATGAGGTAAAATCTATATTCTGTTCAGGGTGCTGACATCACCTAATACTCTGACTAAGGGAGGTCTATACATGCCTTCTATAAATAGCAGTCATTCACAAGAGCTGTCATTAAATCTTTTTAATTATTTATTATTTTATTTATCATACCCTGCTGTTCTAATATCTTATTGTCATGCTCTTGTAAATAGGTCATTGTTATTATAATTACAAGTGAATGAGTCTTAATAATGACCGACAACCTATTTAAAAGTTAGTAACTAAGCACACCTTTTTTTAATTGTTTGTGCAGCTATATATTATTCAATGATACAACAATATTTTGTAAACTGTCTTGTTTGGTATTGTGTTAAAATTCAGTACTTACTTGCCAGATGGCATCTGCAAATAGGGTGTTTGAATGAGTAGTGAAGAATTCAAAGATTTATCATTATTTCTTATTATGCTAGATTAAAAGGCTGTTGTTTGTTGATTGTTTCTTCCAATTTTGCTTTTAGTTTTAGTTTTTTGTTTGTTTGTTTGTTAGTGGATTGCTGGTTCACAGTTGTAACTTCTTTCTCTTTTTTAATAAAGCCTTTGTTTCCTATAAAAAAAAAAAAGAGTAGCGTAAGTGTCAAATACATATATTTGCATAATTGCAATGTGTTTCAGGCCTGCCCAATCCAAGTAAAAGTCACCTCATGAATGATATTTAAGGAATATTTCATGTTCATTGCTCATAAAGAAATGAAATATTTTCGTCTTGTGAAGGTCGCAGAATAGCATGTGAGGTTTCCCATCTTGTATATATGTTTGTATACCCACACTTGTAACTTATTACTGTCTGTTCAGGATGTCGATGCTGGAGCTATCAGATATAAGGAAAATGAAGGACATGATTGTAATGAAGCTTTTGGAATTCTCAATTCATTGAAGGTAGCAATCTCATATTTGATTTTTCTTGTTTCCATGAAAGTTTATTTCAAGATGTATATTACTTCCATGATGTTCCATATTTGCACATAAAGTTTGGTTGCACATTCCAAGTAGATATATGATTGTAGTTATATAATATGGACAAATCCTTCTGGAAATAATACAGATCTGCTCTATTAATGGCACATTGTCCAGATTTTACTGTATTGTCTCATCAATATACTACTTTCACTATCTGTAATTTATTATTTGTTTGAAACTAAAACAACTAACTTTTGTAATTTATTTTCTTCAAATGTAACATAATTGACTTTTTGTTTTGTAGTCAGGGGATCAGTTTTATCCTAGTGAAGTGGAGCTCAAGCAGCACCATACACAGCCCCCACCACGATACTCAGAGGGATC
Source organism: Litchi chinensis (assembly GCA_019925255.1). Taxonomy (NCBI): domain Eukaryota; kingdom Viridiplantae; phylum Streptophyta; class Magnoliopsida; order Sapindales; family Sapindaceae; genus Litchi; species Litchi chinensis. The sequence continues at coordinate 49,585,474 of CM034461.1, read as the reverse complement.
ATTGGTACATTGATGTTCCTTTTCTTTAAGTGCAAGTGGTTGAAAACTATATATTTTTCTTTTATATGGATAGGGTGCCATCCACGTTGGTTACATTTTATAATATTAAGAGTGATATTTGCTAAAAGTAAAATTCAAAGAAGAATTTGTAGTTGGAGTTTGGATATAAATTAAGATAAACCAGAAATTAAGTCCTATATGAATTGAATTAATAATGAAATCGACTAAATTTCTTTGGAACCAGCCCTCGAAAAATGAGCTCCAAAACCTATTTTACAGCAAAAAATCTCCTTTAGTAATCTGAATTGACTAAACTCTTACTCGAATATCTAAACAGCTCAAGTATGTAAAACTACAATTGATAGTGATATTATAGAAATATCTTTGGTTTATGAATCAGATTGTTTTTGTAAAGCTCTGATATAAGCATATGCTTCGATTGCATTTCTTAAGAAACTATACACATTAATTTGTGGCACCATGTGAAAATTTTTTATGCAGTTATCTTGTTGGTTAGAGGTTTCAAATTATATGAATGATTTTGATATTATACTAGTAACCTGTGACACATGCTTATGTCTGTGCTGTTGTTTGAATGCTCCAGAAAGGTAGAGAGATTGTTAGATGCTTCCATGCTGCCAATCCATTTTTTCCTTTGGTTCACTTAATATGATGTTGCATGTTACAGGTCAAGAAGCTGGAGGAGCTTGGGATTGGAAGACCTTCAACATATGCTTCTACTTTGAAAGTTTTGCAGGTGTGTCATGGTGTGAATATTAAATCTTCAAAACTATTCTAGTGGAAAGAGTGACACTAAATGTTTAAGTTGATCCTAAGTCGATGTTAATGTACTTTTGTTTGGCAAGGAAATACAACAAAAATTTGTTTCTCAAAGGTTGATCTCAAGTCACACTGCTAAAAGGATTTTTCACACCACTTATTCTTCAGGCTCACTGATTTCAAAGTGAAAGTTTGGCTGCTATGATGTTGCAAAATAGTAACATTGAAGCTGTGGCAGAAGAGTAGCTTTTATAGCGTTAATAGTACTTTGTTTGTTGCCAAATATGGGGAGATTACAAATAAACTGATTTTGCATCTTTATTCAAAATGAGGAATAATGTCTTAACTTCATTCTGTTATTTAAGATTGTGACAACCTTTCAGGCTATATCTATATACCAATTTGTTCCTTGATGTGGCAGTATTTCCTTATTTCTTTTGTTCAACATGTTGTTCTTAATTCAGGACAGAAACTACGTGACAGCGAAGAGCCGTGTGTTGCATCCTGAATTTCGTGGTCGTATGGTATGCTCTGGCCTTGCTGAATCATCTTAGATTCCCATTCACTATAATTTCCACTGCATTTAGACTGCAATGGAAATTTTCACTTGACATTTTTAAATGCTATTAATGTTATATATTAAAATCCTCTGAATGAGGATATGCAATTTTCTATGCATTCTGCTTTTGTAAATGCTTATTCAAGAATTGCAACATTTGTAATGGAATTAATGTTGCAAGAAACAGTCTAGATACATTTTGAGTCATAGAAGTGAACTGCATTGGCCAACCTGTACTGTTTTCCTTCGAAAGAAAAATGGATGGCTCTTCTTCCCTTGCAAGGAAAAAGTCTAATTTTATCTCAAGAAACATTGCAGATTTTTTGGTAGGTCCAGACAAATTTCAGTGTTAGGCAAAATTTTGTGGCTAAATTGATGTCCTTGAAACATCGGAGGGCTTGACATAGATTTTTTATCCCTGCTGAAACACTGTTTATTTGATTTTTCTTCTGTGTCATGTATCATATTACCTTTGTAGACCAACAACTTTATATGAACTCCATGATTTGTGTTTAATGCTTCTGTTGTGGAATAAGTAAATGTGACATAGCTGTTTTTGTGGTGAATCTACAGGTATCAGCATTTCTCTCTCATCATTTTTCAGAGGTGACTGACTATAGTTTTACCGCTGACATGGAAACTGAGGTATGTTAATTAAATGCATGATAGTTGTTACATAATATTTTCTAAATTCATTCTGTTAAGTTATTGGTTGTTTCTCAAGTCTTATGATTTTATTGATATACTAAAACACTAGCTTCACTTATGTATGAATTATCATATTCTGGTTCTGTCATTATCAACCATTAATTAGTTGCCTTTTCCATCATGAAGGTTGATTACATTTATCATCCTTTAAACCATAAATATTTTCCTTTTCTTATAGTGGACATTGACTCCTTTTCTTTTAATATTTCCATTTTCAGCTTGATAATGTATCTGCTGGCTTAACAGAATGGAAAGGCCTTCTTAAGGATTACTGGACAAGATTCAGTTCATATTGTAGCTGTGCTCAGGGTGTCCATATCCATCAGGTATATTTGGGTTCTTTGTGGCAGAAAAGCTATGAATATGATGTCCCTTGGAACTTCCTAATTCTCCATCTCTAGATTGTTCTTTAGGAATGTTGATCAGTATGTTTAAAAGCAAATGCTTTCAGGTGGAGAAGATGTTGGAGAAAACGTTTGGGGATTCCTTGTTTGCTTCTCTTCCTAACAAGGACAGGACATGTCCAAGGTAGTCATATTCTGCCAACTCACTGTTCTTTGTGTGTATTTAGATATTGAAAGACAAGATTTTATTGGTCAAAATGTGGTCAAAATGTATCTTTTAGTTCCCAAACTACTATGCTCCCTGTGGACCAGTACTGTCTTTCTCCTGTTGTATCTTTCTAAATGTTTCTTAACCTGAACTAAAGAAGATTCTGCTGGCAAAAATTGCCCACTCACCTGCTACCTAACCATGCATTTGTGTTATGAAGTAAAGTTTGAGCACCGAAAGGATGGACAATCTCTGATTCAGTTGATATGTGGCAAGCATGTAGGCCTGAAGTAGATACCTAGTGTGGTGATGGGCTTGGAAAAATTTGAGCTGATGAGCTACTAGAAAATTTAATAAAACCAATTTTCACTGGGGACGTTGCATGAAAATCATTTCCGTTTTGGGTTATAAAAGTTAACCAATGCTAGTCTGAACAAAGAGATTCTTGGAAGACATGATATCCTCAGGACTTGGAAACTGTGTGCCATGCTCAATAGCTTTTGAAATTTTGCAATATACAATTGCCCCTTGTATGATTATGTTCTGTATTGGTGGCTAGTTGGATTTAATCTCATGGTTGGCATATATAGTTTATTATTTTAATGATCATTACTCTCTGAAATATCCTTACTGTAGTCTTTTTTATAAACTTTTTCAGTTGTATGGAAGGCACTTTGATCTTCAAAGTAAGTAGGTATGGAGCAGGCTATTTTATAGGATGTGACCAACATCCAAAATGCAGGTAAGTAACAAAGAGTATAAAATTAGCTGATTCTCCAGTATGAGTTTTGATTATTTTGGTGCAAACAGCTCTTATCTCTTTGTCTCTTTGTGTGTAGATGGAGTGGGAGTGTGCCTGTTTGTACTTGTTTAGCCATGTGTTATTCTTTTGGACGCTGCTAATACTTAAATTATTTGATGTGTTGTACAGTTATATTGCTAGGACGCTCTATGGTGATGATGAAGAAGAAGATGCTACTCCAAAGAATAACAGTGTAGAGGAACCAAAATTACTTGGTCTTCATCCTGTTTCAAACGAAAAGGTTTGTTTTATATGATGGTCTTCTTAATCTGTAGGGATGGTGAATCTTAACTTTGTTTTGCATGGTGAATGATGTATGAAACTGATGATGGAAATAAATTTTCTTTCAGGTTCTTCTTAAAAGTGGTCCTTATGGAGTCTACATACAGCTTGGTGAAAACAGGACAGGATATTTACCTAAAAGAGCCTCTGTTTCCCATGTAAGACTGTCTTTGCATTCACCTCTTGAAAGTTCAGGTGTTTCAGTGTTTTGATCTTTTGCTGATGTGAGTCTGTAAAAGATATCATTATATAGATTTTTACTGGCTGCAGCTGCTGTGGCTGTTTTTGATAATGAGACTGTCATTGTAGTATAGCTAGGATACTAGCAATATAAGTGTAGTCAGGCTTGTTTAACCAGTGCCTCTTGATATTTTCTTATTCAGCTATGACAATGTTCTATGCCATGCTGATATTTGTGATTAATTAACCATATGTAATGAGACATTATACTTTTCAGATTAAGGATGTGGACTCTATCACGCTTGAGGATGCTTTGGAATTGCTTCGTTTCCCTTTGACATTGGTATGTTTGTGGATCTCTGAATTTAGTTTATATCCTGTATATTTCAACTGTTCTTGAGCTTATTTATGTCTACTTCAATCAGGGAAACCATCCCAAGGATGGGCATCCAGTAGTATTAAAGCTAGCAAAGGGTGGATATTCCCTTAGACATCGACGCACTATTGCTTCTGTTCCTAAGGTAATTTATACTGATGATGACGCAATAATTGGAGATAATTTCAGTTGAGGAAACATATTACAATATTGAAATATGGTTGCAGAATATGAAGCCAAAAGATGTGACATTAGAGAAGGCAATGGAGCTTCTGTCAGGTAAAGATGTAAGACGATCAGGGCGACCCAAGAGTAAACCAAAGGTTGAAGAAGCCTTGGAGGCCATGTAAATAAGCAAATGCATTTTTTTTTTCTTTATACCAACAATTCCTCGACACAACGAAGGCAAGCTTTTCTGAAGATTATCTACTGTAAATGGACATATGTTCATGGCAATACATACTTTCCTCAGCCAAAATCGTGAACTGACTGAAGACTAGCGTGAACCTGTCTTCCGGCATTTGAGCCTATTGATATGCTATTACATCATTATTTTGACACAGAGAGACGATCATTGCAATAATCAAATTTTGTTGTAACTTATTTACATTTTCTTTAATGATGTAAGGTCCAATTGATTTTCTAGATTTTATGGAAATGTAATCATAAATGTTTATGGCACTCATATATGATGTTTATTATCATTCTTTAAAGGAAATAATTTGATGTCGCAATAATCAAATTTTATGATGGATTTGTAGAAAGGAAAAAACAAGTGTAAAGGATGAAAAAGAGGGATAGAACTGACGGCACTTGGTGCCTGTTCGCTACTCTTTCTATTTACTAATAAAATTCAGAGAGAATATACAAGTTCTGTGATAGCTCTTGTCCTCATGAATTGGAAAAGAAGTGAAAAATCGTATGCCAGCTTAAGAATCACACGACCATCTATTGTCTGTCTTCACGTTTGGCCATCATCTTAACTTAAATATTATCTACAAAATTGAATCTTTATATGTCTGTCATTCATCAGTTTGTGGCAGTTGTTGATCACTCATGGAGTCCTGCCAAAGAAAAACCAACAAATCCATTAATGAAGACTATGTAATGAAAAAGTAGTAGTTTAAATTAGTATGAACTTACCAGCTGCAAGGAAACTTGGCTTTGGGCGGGGGAGGGACTTCTGCTGCCCCCAACAAACAATGGTGCATTCATGGTTCCTTCAGCAAGTATTCTCAATTTGTTAAGTTCTGGCAACACATCTTTCCCAAGATCAGGTCTGTCTTTTCTTCTCAACTCTGCACATTTCAAGGCCAGTTTTGCAAAAGACAAGGTCTCTTCAAGAGGCCATTCGGGCACGCCAGGGTCCAGCATTTGATCGAATGTTCCCTTCTCAATGGCCCTCTCAACATGGTGTGTCAACCCCATTGGTGGCTTGGCTGTGATCAGTTGAAGAAACATGATCCCAAGAGAGTAGACATCAGATTTTATACCAAGCATTCCTGTTTGTTGGTACTCAGGGTCTATATAGCAGAATGTCCCTGCTGTTGATGTCATCCTATACTGAGTCACAGTGTCTGCCACAGCTGGTGGAACTAGCCTGGCCAAACCAACATCACTGATTTTGCTCACGAAGTTGCGGTCAAGCAAGATGTTGGCAGGTTTTAAATCACGGTGGACAAGGGGTTCAGGCTTGGTCTGGTGGAGGAAGAGCAAGCCAGTTCCAATTTCAGCTGCTATTTTGAACCTGAGCTGCCATGACAATGGCGGACTGTTTCCACGCCTGAAGAGACGGTCTTCCAAGCTACCATTGGCCATGAACTCGTAGACTAAACAACCATATTCAGGACAGGCTCCTAGGAGGAGAACCATGTTGGGGTGTCTAATGCAGCTAAGTACCTCAACCTCCTGTTGAAACTGAGACCTTCCTTGAGCTGCATCTGGTCGTAAAACCTTTATAGCAACTGGCGTGTGGTCCAAGTAACACTTGTAAACTGGACCATAACCTCCTTCTCCAATCTTGCGAGATTCTGCAAAGAATTCTGTTGCAGCTTCTATCTCCTCAATCGAGTACTTCCTGTACCTCACATCCGCGTGTTGAAGAGCAGTAAGTGCCTTATTCTTCTCTTCTGCTTCTTTCAGTGCTTTCATTTCTGCATTTATTCTCTTTTGTGCTTCTAATTCCGCAATTCTCTGAGCCGCTTCAGCTGCTTCTATGGCTGCTTTGGACTTGGCTTTTTCCTTCTCTGCCATAGCTATTGCAGCTTCCTCCGCCAGTCTTGCCTCTTCCAATCTCCTCTCTTCTTCCATCTTCCAGCGTTGAAGCTCCACTGCCTGGAATGCAATGCACATCAGAGGCTTGCCTTATAAATATATATTTCAAATTCCAGCCGGAATGTTACCTTTTGTTTTGCTGAGAGTGCTTCCTTACAGGCTGTGCTGTACATTTCCATTGTCTGTTTCAGTTCCAGCTTTAGCCTTCTCATTTCAGCTTCAACATCATCCTGTGAAATACCACACATATATAAATAAATACAACAACCCGACAAGACCATCTTTTGCTAGAATTATCAAGGAGGTCCTCACCATGGATTGGGACGCAGATGACAGTCTGTCTCCATCATTTGAGACTGAGGACCTTTCACTTGGAGAGTTCAAGTCCATTGACCTCCGTCCATGTTGCATGGACTCGAAACTGTGGCCCATATCCATGTCTGAAGTGTTGGAAAGGCGTGGAGGGGTACGGGTTGCAGAGTGTTCAAAGTTGTCATAAAATGCAGGGAAAATCCTATCAATGCTGGGCCTTCCAGAGCTCACAAAAGAAATGTCTGTATCAGGCAATTCGCTATACGATTTTGCATTATACCCTCTCCTGGTAAATGGTGACCTGAAGGTATCTTCATCAGTGGAGTGCCGTGGAGGATCCAATTGATGCCTTTCAGGTGCTGTTGATAAAAGAGCTATATATTATCAAACTTTTCAAAGAGCACTTGGAAACTATAAATGTTCTCATCAAAAAAGGAAAAAACTAACTTCTTGCCATAGGAGCCTGGACAACAGGCCTTTCGGGTTGAGGTGGTTTAATATTAGGTTGATTGAGAAGCTGTTTTCGCAATGTGGAGACGGGAGGGGCAGCACGCGAGGCCGATCTCATGCTTTGGATCTTCCCTTTTGAGATCACATATATAGTGCAAAAATCAGGTGCTCCTTTTGATACATTGCCAGGAATATCTGTCATCTTGAATCTTCTGAGGCAAAACCTTTAGAAGTTACTTAAAATTCCCATTTTTTCATCTTTTTGTGTTATCAAAACTAGAATGCTTGAGAGAAAAGGGGAGGCAGTTACCTTAGAAATCCTTTATTGCTTGAGGCACCAATAACCAAGGTCTCAATTGATGTTTGTGAAACATATTCGATTAATGCTTTTGATACGTCTGTGTCTTCAAGCACCACATCTTTGCATTGGATCTATTTCAAAACAAATTTCGTTAGTTAAAAAAGGTATGTCAAAAATAATAGTACGCAGCAATTGAATGGCCATGACTTACATCTTTACGAGTGCAAAAGCACCGGAAAGGCAGGAAGAGCTCCCTGGTCTGTGGATCAGGATCTCTACATATCAATGGATTGTCACCATGCAGATCAGAAATTTGGTTCAACCCTGCAATACACCAGCAAGCTGTTAACATACATAAATGTTGATGCAACCAACAATAATTTGGGTTTCCTTGTGTTACAAGTAACATGACTTACTTGGGGAAGGAAGAGAAGGTGATAGAGAAAAAGAAGCAGAGGGCTTGAGCTTGACATGGATGAGAATGAGAGTTTGGCCCTTGTGCAAGATATTGTCAATGGCCCATTTGATTGCATTTTGGCTCCCTTTATCTCTATCAATAGCCACTGCTGTCAAGCCATAGCTCTTTCCTTCTTTCTTCTCCCCACCATTGGATTTCGGCATCCACATTTCTTCTCTCTTGTTTTTCTTTTAATGTTTCCCTTCAGCGTAATTGTCCAGAGGTAGCAGTTGTTTTCTTCTCGTCTCTCCCAAAAGGAAAAAGAGAGACAAGAAGAAATTTCTAGCTACTTGCAGTCTCTTTTTTAGCCTGTTTATTTAATCTATTTGTCTCAAGTTTACAAGAACAAGTAACGACCACCTTTAATTAGCTAATTTGATTGTTTCAAACGACGACAATCCTCATACCACTCCATATTGTTCTCCTTTTGTTAGCTTTCTATTAGAGAGCCCCCCATCATTGGCGGGGGTTCAGGTTTTCAACCTCCAACTTCTTTATCAATTTCCATTATTATACAAGTCAGTCTGTTCACAAAAGTTTTTAGCACTACTACCTTGCCAATATTATCATTTTTAAGCAATATGTACGTCAATTATTTGTAACAAAATTTCATTAAAAATTGAATATTTTCTGCCCTCCTGATGTTTTATATTTTTAGTTTTTAACATGTTGAAGTTCGTTTATGTAGTTACTGCTGTAATTAGTAAATTAGGAAATAAACGAGATTATTGGTAGTTTGTTACCTAGTCTCATGTGATAAGTCTGGCTAAGGATTATAATAGTTTTAAAGGGTAGATAAACTTCCGTATTTCAAGGAGATAGAAATTTAGCTACTGGTTCTAGTGTATAAAATGTTACAGCCTTCCTTCTAGAAGGTTTAGGCAATAATATAAGTTTTTTCTCTCAAATAACTCCACAACACATTTAAAAAGGCACTATTTCAACAAAAAAGAAGAAACATTTAAAAGGGCACTTTCCTTTATGTACCAATCAAGGATAAGAATTCACAATCGTAACATGAGATGATTACAGTGGATAAAGAGATAGTCTAACGTGCTCTCAAACAATGTAAAGGTGATTACAATACAATTTATACTTACTGAGATACAACTGATTCAACTAAGTTTCAGGTCTTTGTGTGGAGGGTTTATTCCTTCCCAAAAGAATAGCCAGTCTTTATGGTTACAATAATGATTTAGCAGAGCCTCTCAGATGTTTCTTCCACACAAGTGGGATGGAGGTCATAGTTACACACTCCACAAGAAAATGTCCAGAACCTCCCTTGCTTTTTGCAATAATCACATACATATGCTTTGGCCATGTCCAATTTTAGTTCATGTTCATGCTTTACATCCTTTAGTTGGCGAGGCAATGCATCTCCCTCCTTTCTCAAGCTTGCTTCTATTTCTGCAATCCTTGTCTCCGTAAATGGGAATGCCTGAGCACCATACAAGGATATCATTTCCTTCCCCCTTGTGTTAATTGTCCTCCCATCAGGTCCAATCAGGACCAGAGCAGGTATCCCTTTGATGTTGAAAATCCTACAAAGGTCTTGCCTTGTCCTGTCTTCATATGGAAGTGCTAGCCACGGCATACTACTTCTGTTGAGATCAAATTCCTTATGGTCTCGGTCTGTAGAGACTAAAACGATTTCGAAGCATTGGTTTGTGGTGGATATCAGCTCGTTGTAAACTTCGATGAGTTGTGCAGTGAAGGATCGGCAAGGAGGGCACCAGTGAGCACCAAAGTATAAGCCTATTGTCTTACCAACTAGCTTGGATACTATTATCTACAAAAGATACAACATGTCAAATTTGAGACCAATACAAACCATGAGAAAAGAAACAAAACATTAAATTACCTTTCCATGATCTCTAGAAAGAAGATAATTTCGATCTTCAAGTGTCAAAAGGTCTTCTAATTTTCCTCCTTGGCGCTTAGAGTCATCAATAGCCTTCAATTCTTCTCTTCTCTTCCTAGTGAATGGAAATGCTTCGGGGCCATAGTCTTCTATTAATCCAATCAAGTCTTCTTCGATTAATATTTCGTCTGAAGCCAATGGAATGAGTGAGGGTATGCGATCAACTCGATACCTGTTACTCAGTTGTCTATGCAAAACTGCATCAAATGGAACAGCGAGCCATGGCATGCCCTTGAAGTGTTCCTCGAAGCCATTCTCTTCATCATCAAACGAGACAAAAATAATCTCGAGGCCTTTGCCTCTTGTTCTCAGTGTGTCATAAACCTGCACCAGTTGTGGGATAAAATTTTTACAAGGCCTGCACCAGTTTGCAGAGAAGAAGAGGCAAATAGTCTGTCCAACACATGATGATAAGGGTACCTAAATTCATGACCAAGAAGTGAGAAATCAAATTCAGTCATTTAAAAAGGCTCATGACTCCTTCCGGTTTCCAAATTCTAAATCACATTCAATTTCACTTTCACCACGACCAAACAGAACCATAATATAAAATTCCTTGAACATCAAGTAACAATCAAAGCCGAAGCTGAAACAAAAAGAAACACAAATGCTCTAGAGAATACCCTTCCTTTATCGGAAAGCAGGAACTCAACACCTTGAGATGCTAAGACTGTCACGAAATCACTGCTGTCAATAAATTTGACTTGATCATTAGGCCCTGCCATAACAAGCCAGTTGCTGCACTTGTTTTATGTTGTTACCTTGAAAAAGAAAGAAAAATCAAGTCAGCTTAATGGTATAAATATGGCTTAGAAGACTCTGCATTCCGTTTCCACAGTGTCTGTTTTAAAGCACCAAGTGGTAAGGATGTGCTTCAACTTTTTGACCTGTCTGCAATATTCTCTTCTTATACCACACTCAATGGACGGACCCCCTTTAAGGAATTTGAATGTCTTAACATTATTTTCTTTAAGATTACTGTTTACATATATATTCTGCTTCTCATCTCCTTTGTTTTTGATACCATTCTTACATGTTTTCCACATGCGAAGCTAAGCGAACTAGTAAGACCCTCCAAAGTCCAAACTTATTTTAAAAAAATAAAATCAAACAATTGAAAATATATTATTAGCATAGAGATACAAAGGAATCCTTGAAATATTATTCTATTGGGTGGCAAGAATCTGATTCTAAAATTCTATGAGAAATCAGAATCCAAATTTAACATGTACCCCACAACTTCCAACCTACCACCATAACCACGAATAAGAACTTATTACAAGCTCACTAGATGCATTAGATTGAAACTCACTTTGGCCGAAACCTGTTGAATACTGAGGACAGGCAACAACAACACTACCAAATCCCGTTCTGCACTTTATAAATCATCTGGTTACATAAATTAGACTTTTTTTTCAAGTGTGTAAACAGTTATGGGATGTTAACAAAAAGGGTAGGCGCCCCCACATGATACAGTGTTTAAGATCACGAGATGAGGCTCCACAACTTGCAAAGTGGAAGGTGATAAGAAGGAATAATTAGGCAACCAAAGCAAGTGTGGACTATTCATATCAATCATATCATATTCACTAAAAGTTTCTTGACATGATCCTTTCCATCTAAAAAAATGTATTACTAGTGTTTCCATATAAAGCATACATGAACAGTAAAGTAGCATGTACCTTGCTGGTTCTCAATTTGATGATGATGATCTCCACTTGGGACGATCGTGCAGAGGCAACAGACAGACACACAGAGAGAGACCAAATTACAATAAAAAGAGAATAAGGAGGGGGTCAACTATGATTTGCCTAAGAGAGGACAATTTTTCTGGATAGATAAATGCTAAGCATCATATGTGATATGTGTACGACAGGCGTGGTGATAAAGGCAATATATTACTGTTTGGAAACGGGTATCTTTTGCTTACAACTGTCATATATCCATATCCAGGCTATGTCACTGACGTATACGACATCCGGCATATTCTCTCTTTCAGCTGTAATGATGCCAATATCATCGTCTTACTCTCATCCAAAGTTCATTTCATTAGAGTGGAATATTATTTCGCTCACACTATGTAGATGTTGATCTATAAATTTAAAAATTAGAATAATAATTTTTTGATGTGAATAAACATATACATGCAGGTGACGTAATATATTAATTATCCACAATTTTCAAGTTCAAATCTAGAAAATTGTATCAATCACAAATTCAAAGGTTGAAATCTGTTAAAATGCTTGCATTGGCCTAGTTCCTGGATTTAATAAAATAATGACTTTTTAATAGCAAAATGTCATTTTCAAGTGTCTCATCAAAATTCTTGCATGGAGAAGTAGATCATCAGACACGGCAAGTTTTGAAAATGTTACAATATCTTGTTAAAAAAGTATAATTAGTACTGTTATTTAAAAAAAAAATGATTAGTACTGTTGCAAGATTGTTTTTAATCAGTACTGTTGTGAAATTATGCTTTCCCTAGTAATAGAGATGAATCTTTGCACAAAGACGCATTGAAAGGTATAATAACTATCCAAATTGATAAGAAATTTCAACCCCACCGAATCAAACTGTATAATATATCCCCCATCAATTGATTTTCAAGCATTGACTGAGAAAGAGAAGTCATCCTCAGTCATTGCTCTTGAAGAGTAACCAAAATCTTCACTAGCATAAGAAGAGTAGTCATCCGAATTATCGTTGTCCCTCTCCTTCAGCTCCTCTATTTTGTCAACAGCCTCTCTCAAGTCCCACCTCCTCTCAGCATTCCAGTCACAGCAACGCATTCCAATCTTCAACAGCTTCAACATCTCACCCTCTGCGTTCCTTGTCCCTTTCATGTCCATATCAAACACTTCTCCTGTCCACTCTTCTCTCACAACTGAGTTGACCCAACTGGCCAAATCCGCATTGGAGCCCTTGCCTTGTTGCAGGTAGTTTGCGGGGAACTTTCCTGTCAGCATTTCCAGTATCAGTATTCCAAGGCTCCATACATCTGTCTTCCTTGAGGTGCGGTCTACTTGGGTGAAGTCAGGAGACTTGTAGGCAACCATTTGTGCTTGTGCATGGTCTTTGTTCACCACTGGCACTAGTGCGTAATCTGTCAAAACTGGCTCAAAACTTTGATTAAGTAGCACATTGGACGATTTTAGGTGACCATGAGGTATAGGTAGACTAGGGAATTCTTGGTAAAGGTGTGCCAAGCCCTTTGCTACTCCTTTGATGATCTTCAAACGGGTTGGCCAATCAAGTCCTGGCTGCCCCGGTGCCCGTTTACCTGCAAATTTAATAATTTTGTTAAAATGAGAAATATATTAATTTTAGAGGAGGTAGTCCATGTTCTTGACATAAATTTACCATGGAGATGACTAGCCAGGCTGCCATTTGCAACAAAATCAGAAACAAGGAGCGTTTCTTCTTTTCTATAGTAATAAGCCACAAGAGGGAGCAAGTTAGGGTGTGACAAGGTGCCAAGTCTTCTCATGTGATCATGGAAGTCTTGTTTGCCAACATCGCTCATGTGCCTAAACCTCTTAACAGCAAAGGCAGGTCCGCTCAAAAGAATAGCTTTGTATGTTGAGCCGAAGCTGCCACTGCCCAACACCTCAGCAGAGGCCCTGAGTAGGTCTTGTAAATCAAATCTCTCCCTGTCATCCCTCACAAACTGCAACTTGCTATTCTCGCCCTTGCCTGACAAGTCATATGGTGTTTGGGCCTCCTTTTGGCCCACATCGTATGCCTCTGGGGCTTCGGTTGTTTTGAACTGGGATCGTTTACGAATGTAGAAAAATGCGATGACAACAGCACTTGCAATTACAGCACCAACCACTAAGACTATTATTAGGATTGTTTTCTTTGAAGATTTGCATGCCTTTAGAGGCTTTCCACATAAATCCTTATTACCTGTTCGATTCCACATAATTAATATATTATTTGCAAGGCGTATCTATTCGCTAATCGATCATTCATTAATTAATGTTTTGACTTTACAAAACCACTTCGTGCATATCACTAAAACAAATTCCTCTCTGTAACTAACCATATGGTGTGCTTGTGCAAGCATCAAAATTAATTGTATGATGACACATGTTGCTGTATATATACGTTAATTCATCAGTTTATTTTTCACCTAAACTTATATATTTACAAAAAAATCACTACAATATCATGGTCAATAAAATTACAGCAAGAGAATATCAAATATAATTACAATTAGAAGCATGTAAAATCAATATCATTAGTCTTTTTTTTTTTTTTTTTTACGTTACCAAATAAACTCTGTGTATGTTATTCAGTGAAGTGATTGAGGGTACCCAATTAATGAGTGATAAATAAAGAGAGTGATCACCTGCAAATGAAGACAAATCGAAACGACTGAGGCTAGGTGGTATTGGACCAACTAATTGATTATTAGAAAAATTAACCAAATTGAGCTGAGTTGACTTGCGTAAATCAGGTATTTTGTCATCAAATTGGTTGCCTTCAACATTCAACTCCACCAGCTTCTCCAATGTAGCTAGAGACGCCGGAATTTTACCCGTGAATTGGTTTCTTGCCAAGTGCACTTTCCTCAAGTATTTCATATTATCGAAAGCATTCTCTGGTATTTCACCTGCGAATTTGTTGTAAGACAAGTAGAAGGATCTCAAGGCACCAAATCTCTTCACGTCAGGCATCGGTCCATCGAAGCTGTTGTTCATGAAACTCAATGAACGTAAACCCGGCAACTGATGAAGTAAATCCATGTCAATTACACCCCCCAAGCTCATGTTTTCTAGCCTCAGTCGGTACACTAGCCCGTTCAAGCAACGCAGACCGCTCCAGTTTGTCGTGTTACCGGTGCATGGACGGGGGTCAGAGCCATTCCAGTTGGCTAATGCGGTCTCATCGTTAGACAAAGAACTCTTGAACTTGATAAGGATATCACCGTCAGAATCACCCCATGTTGACACAACTAGTGTCACCAATAACAGCATCAATACCAAGTTTGGTTGTTTTTGAGCCATAAAAAACTATCTGGGGTTGAGCTGATCAAGCATGAAATGGATCTAATTTTTCAAAGTGATTCAGAGGGTGATCGAAAGAGAGAATATGGAGGTGATCATTAAAACAAAGGAGACAAAAAGATATGGTGGGTGGTGGTATTGACAAAGTCCAACTATAACTATATGATGAGCTGTTAATGGAGAGGGCGGCCGGCCGTTTTGGTATATAATAATTAAGCAATATTAGATTTCTTAAAAATTTTGTTTTAATTAATACTCAAAAGTCAAATGATGCAATATGTGAGTTGTCAAAATCTTATTAATAATCATATTATCTTATGATTTATAAGATCTTTACAACTCACATATCATATCATTTAAGTATTAATTTAAATAAATTTTTGAAAAATCTAACATTACTCATAATATTTATTTCATTCCATCTCATTGTTGTTGCTGATTCATGCTTGTTCTCGATTTGTTTTGTATTGACTTAGTGTGTCGTTGCATGAAAAAATGGTGAAGTTTTTTTTCATTTAAAACGATGATGTTTATTGTTACCTCAGCCGTCTATCCATTTGATAATAATAATGACAAACAATGTTACTTGTGTCATTCTCTCTTCTAAATCAACTACTGTATGTGCATGCGGCTATATATACATTGTTTCCAGATTGTTTGTATACCAAATTTTATAGTAATTTTAGCCCATTATTTTTCCTACCTTTGCATTTCATATTATCTAAATCATATATGTGTATTGAAGAAAGGCCAAATCGCACAGGGGCTTCAGGATTGGACATATGTTCAATCATTAATTAGTCAATTCTCATACAAAATCATCTACACAAAGATCATTTATTCATTTATTAATTTTTGTCGTTTTCATATCATGATTTTCACATCAATATAAATATTTATAAATAAATTACTCGTAATATATACAATTAAACTCTTAAATATTTTTATAAAAACTATAGTAGAATCCCTTGCAAAACCATATATAAAAGATGTTATTAGTTTAACTACGCATCTAGAAGGCTACAACTGAACAAAGTTTATTGATATATTTGCCATTTATTGCTTTGGAAGTTTCTTATCATGATTCTTCTTCTCTATTCAATGTCAATACGAGAAAGCAAAACTAAAGAAGTGTGAGGTGAAATATCAATTTCTTTGTCTCAAAAGCATTAAGATACACGTGTTCGATTCTCATGTGCGTAAAACACTTATATAGGATATGATAGCTACGGGATAGCAGTTAAAATGGGTGACATGTGGACAAAAGAGAGGAGACACATGCATTTGTGGCCAGAGTGCATGTATCCACGTGTTAAGAAAGCAGCAGTGATAATTTCACACTTCAGACGAATGATTTGTGCGGGAGAAGAAAAATAGAAGAACTACATATGCAGGAGACGTAACGAAATGTCTCGTCAAGCTCTTTGCGTATCCATGCACGTTCAAACAGTGAGTCTTCTCGTAAACCATCAACTGAAGAACGTGGAGAGCGTGAAGAAGGCTATGAGGGCTCATCCTGACTCGGAAAATTATATCAGCCCTATAAAGAATTGGAATTTTAATTTGATGGGGAAAGAGCTTATAAGGACTATATAATGGTGAGGAATATAAAATGAGATGCAAATGAATTTGCCTAAACATGAAGAGTGAGCCAATGTGCACCAATTGAGGCATATTCAAAAGTCACCCAAGATTAAGGACTTTGATTTAGCATATAACGGTTAAGTAGTATAAGGATACGGTTAAGCACGGTTTGGTTCATGATTGGTTGATTCAAACAATTCCTACGTCAGAGATTGGGAGATTGAATTTTGTTTAATCGGAGTTTTTAGGTGACTTCCTGATCATATCAATTTCAATTTGCTTTTGAGATGGGGGGTGAGCTAGATTTCTTAGGTAATATGCACGATGTACATAAAAACTTTGTAGGTGTGACGTAAATTAGTAAAAGTGTTGCTTTGTGATATTAACAAATTGAAGTCAAACGCTTTGTATATAGATTTAGTTTTTATAATAAACACAACTGCAAGTGGACGACCTGTTTATATTATATAAGTCTTTTGCGGTCTGGTTATGAATCTAATAATATTACTGTAGGGTCCATGTAATGGGTCTTGGGATGATTGTAACTAGGGGTGGGCATGAAAATATGAAACCAGATGGAACGACTCTATTCGGATTGATCCGTGGGTGTTTGGTCCAGTTTATATGTTTAAAAACAAGGTGTTTAGACCCCCATTTCTGAAAACACCATGTTTATTAATAGATTCGATTCTAGATATCTAGAACCAACTCGATCCGTAAAAAGAGATATATGCATAATTTCTCATACCTCTATATTAAACCCCCCAAACCCTAACATCCTCACCAGCCCCCATTTCTCCTTTTCATCGCGTAGTCACCAGTACTCCTCTCATCTCTCACCTCTCAGCTCACTGTTACCGTGATCTTCCCTTGTTGTCGTCGCTGTAATCTCCACTCATTGCCTTTGCCATAAAGCTGTCACGTTGGTTTCTCTCACCCAACTCCGATCGATTTTTCTACTAGATGAATGATCTTTTTTTTGTCTTGCGATGTTTCGTCGTCATCTACAACGCGGTCTCTCTCTGGATTGCTAGTTACAAAGCAGTGCCAATACTGTGTACTCTCACTACTTGACTCGTGATTATTGATTTCTCCTTATTTTATATTTCTATAATTTTTGATGATTTGTCATGTTTTTCTGTTTTTGATTTTGTAGATCTTGTATTGAGAATTCTTATTTTAATTACTCATTATTATATGTTATAATCTTTGATTTTTCATGAAAGTAGCACTGATGTGTCCTAGTCTAAATTGTTGTGTGACTGTAATGGTTAAAAATTACTGCTTGGGGCCCCATATAGTAATATCAAAGACTCCGAATTTTTTTTTTTAATTGAAATATTAGCATTTTATTTTGTTTTTATCTTCGTTTCCAAATGAAATTATCATACGTTAGATTAGTCCAATTCACTTTGGTTTCTCTTCTGTCTTCTTTTTTCTCTCACCCCCATTTCTCTTCATTCTTCTTTCACTTTGGTTTCTTCTTTCAACCCAACGGTAATAGACTCAAAAAAGGCTTAATTTTTTTTTTTTTTAAAAAAAAAAAAAAAGCCAAAAAAGGGCCTAAAATTGTGTCCAAAACATAAAACCAAATTGAACCGAACACTGGGTATTGATTCAATTCGGTTCCTCCCCTTTACTGGACCATGGGCAAACCCAAAAGTGGTGATCTGAACACTTACCATGTTCGACTCAATTCCAATAGGAACTAAATCAGACATGCTCATACCCATCCCTAATTGTAACACTCTTTTAACTTAGACTTTGTTTGATACAGCTTCTTCAAATAGATCTTTTGGAAATAGATCTTTTGAAAAAAAGTTATTGATTGTTTGATTGTCAATTAAAAAAGTTCTTTTAAATTATAGATTGTTTGGTTAAATTATTTTTAAAGTATTTTTAAATTATTAATCTACCAAAAAGGGTATGAGAGATAAAAATAATATATTCATTCTAAAAATATAATTGCTTCAACTTTAACCATAAAAAATTAATCAATCAAATAACCAATAATTATTTGATGTAAGTATATTTTCAAAACACATATTTTCAATAAAATAAATGTAAAATTATTTTGTTTCTCTATTTTTTATTTTAAAAAAAGAAGTGTTTATTTAGATTTATTAATAAGGTTTTACATCTTCAATTTTATTTGATCTAAGTAGATTTTCAATAATGTTTCATCAATGGAATATCATATGACTTTTCAAATCATTCTTTTTAAAACAATTCAATAAAAAGACAATACCACCTTTGAAATTAAATATAAAAAACTCAAAGGCTAGCAATAATAACAGAAAATCAATACAAATAACAGAAATTAATTAATTTTGATGCATAAGAAGAATTACAATTTGATCACATTTTCCGTCCATCTCACGTTCACGAAATAAATCTATGTTATGCTCTTCTACAACTCTTTCTCTTTCATTCTCTTCTTCTTCAGGGAGTAGCTCATCATTATCATCATATGGTTTAAACTCTTGATCGTTATTCGAATGAATTCGTATGAAATTATGAAGAGTCATTAAAGCAATTACAATCTTCACTTACTTGCTAAAAGGGAAGTTAGGCATTTGGCACAAAATCTTCCATCTATTTTTCCACATACCAAATGTTCTCTCAATAATACATCTCAATGAAGAGTGTGTATAATTAAATATTTCTTTTTTCCCTCTTGGTTGATTTCCACGTCGAAATCTAGAAGATAATAGCGCTCTCCCTTGTACGGTCCTAAATCGCCCTTCATGTGAGGGTATCTAACATCTACAAGATAATACTTACCTACATTGACAAACAATTATATAATTTAAAATTACTTACTTATAAATTAGTATAAATATGACAAAATCATATATATATATATATATATCATATACACACTGACCTTTTAGTGGATGAGGAAAATGCAAATTTTCTCTTCGTAAAGCCTCCAAAAAAATGTGCGTGTCATGAGCACTACCTTCCCATCTAGCCCATGCAAATGTAAAGCACATATTAAAATCACATACAGCTATCACATTTTGAGTAGGAACCCTTTTTCTACCAATATATGGTACTTGCTTTGATGTGGGCATCACAACTGGTATATGTGTTCCATCAATTGCACAAATACTATCTTTAAAATAGGGCCAATATTGATTATCATCCTTAATTTTTTTTAAAATTCCTTTAAAATGTGGGTCAAATGGTCTCATAATGTCAATAGTCAAATTACAAACAGCATCTAGCACTATTCCAAACCACCTAGATACAATCTCACCTAAATGTTGAAATATTTATTGAACCATTCTATTCTTAAATCCATGTCCTAATGTTATAAAAAACATAGCTACTGATGATACTTCTTTACCTTTTAGAATGTCATATGATTGATTCAACACATCACATAACTTTAAGAATATATATTTTTCCATTCGAAATTGTTGGTGACACCTATCTTCATGACCATTTAGCACCCCCATCACAAATTTATTTCCTGTATGAGATAATGTTTTACATGGCACCTTGCAGCTATACTTTAAAAAATAATACACACATAATGTAACTCCAGTTTGTAAATATCCATAATAGTCATCTTAATCATTTGTTTCACTATGCTCGTTATCATTCTCACTTTCGTTATTCTTATATGCATTATCATCATCACTTCCAAAAAATTTTATCTGTAAAGTAATAAGAAAATACAGTAATTAAACATTACTTACATGTAGAAACATTAAACAAAATAGTAAGCATTAACATTCAAATCAATAATGATTTAAGATAATAAAATTCCAACAATAGTCTTCATACATCAACATAAATTAAACTGAAATCATACTCAAATCAATAGTTATGATAAGTCAACATAAATTAAAACAAATTAACATTATGACAATAAAATGAACAGATGATATCTTGAAGGTAATCCTACTTCTTAATCTCCTCAAGCCATGCAATTTGGACTTCGGGATCATCTTTAAGTGCAGCAAACAACTCCTATGTTGCTTTTTAAGAAAAAGTTTAGTAGCTAACATGTAAAGTTCACTCAATCGTGATATTCCTGGATTGCTACGCAACAATTCAATAGCCTCTGGAATGTTACAACTAGTGTCAAGATTTGTAGATTATTTATTATCTACAACATCTGTAATGCGCTCTAAATGTTTAAACATTTGAACTGTAATTGTATCTCTCGTTCGAACTATTTTTTTTTTTTTTCCGTCCATTATTTTCTGTAAGATTCATAGGAGGATGACTTCCAACATCTATCTCTATATTTTCGAGCCCATCAACATTATCAAAGTCATTATTTAAATTTCAAGGTCATTCATCCTATCAATGCCAAAAATTTGTGCATTATTTGACCTATCCTCTCCATCATTCGGTACAAAATTGGTAGATGAAGCCCAAGCTCCTTCCCCTGTAGCAGCAACATCTTTAAATAATATATCTAGTTCATCAACATTCTTTAAACCTTTTGAGCGGAATTTTATTGCATCAAGAATCTCCTACAATGACCCAAAAAAAAAAAAAAAACTATATTCAAACTTATAATAAAATTGAGATGGTAAAATGTAATGAATATAATAAATATAAGTTTCAAATTTCACCTTCAATTTTTTATTCCACCATTCATCAAGGGTTGCAATTTTTTGCTCCACATGATCCCATCCTAAGCTAGTTTTCTTTTTCTATTATACTTCTCCAAATTTGCTAATCCTTCTTAAGTGAGTCCCACTTGTTTTTAAATTGTTTATAGTTATATGTTTTACCAGTCATGACATTAAACTTGATCACAATATTTTTCCAACTAAGTCTATTGAAGTGACCATTTGGTCGATTGCCTGCCAAGGTCTCATTAATACAAATTTTGATGAAAGATTCAATGGTAGAATCATTCTATTTTGCCTTGGTTCTTTTTTTATTTTCTTCTACGAGGGTTTCCATTCTAAACAAATAAATTATAAAAATTGTTATAATTAAAGTCATATCTAAACTAAGAAATCTATCATTAAAATAGGTGTACTTCAAACTAAAATTATTTGTGAAACATTAAAACCAATAACAACCAATTACAATATATATATATATACTGCAATTGCAGTATGTTTATATATACACATTGCAGTTGCAGTGACACTGCAATTGCAGTGTGTGTATATATATACCGCAATTTTGTAATTGCAATGTGTATATATATACTACAATTAAGGATGGGCATTTTTGAGTTTGGGTTGGGTTAAGTTGAAAATTTTCCAACCTAACCTGGGTTAAGTTAAAAATTTTTTAACTCAACTCAACCCAATCAATTCTTCAATCCAACCCAATAATAATCGGATTAAGTTAGGTTAAATTGATCGGGTTGACACCTCGTTAAAATATAAAACATTCTTATTAATCAACCTTTTCAAATATAAAACATTCTCCTTGATTACATAACATGTCTAATACAAATAAAAGTTTAAACCACCACATAAAAATAAAAAAGAAAGTTCAATTGACCAAAAAAAAAAAAAAACAACAACAACAACTAAGACAATAATCCTATTAGAATCTATCAACACAACTTGTTTGCTATCATTAAAGTCTCACAAGCATCAAAAACCAAAAAATATTATGTCCAATTGGTAGCTCCCAAAGCATCAACTGCATGCACCACGTCTAACATCAAACAAAATATGTAAGTCGACCCAAAGTGTAACTAGCTAATATGTTTTCAACTTTTAGAAATCATAAAAGAACAAACATATGTAAGTAAAATATAAGTTTTTTTATTCAAAGTAGTTACCTTAATAGCATAAAAACATAATCAATTCACACCATTTTTCATGGCTTTAAAGGTATGCTCACTCCAATCTCTACATAAATAGAAGAACATAATATTAGTAATAAATAAAATTAGACATTTAACATTATCATAATAAAACAAATCATTTACCTTTTTCAATTGCTTCATACAACTCTGTCTCATTTGTGGACGGTGTAAGGTCCAAGCAAATATTAATAGATTGCAACCAATTTTGTAAGCAAACCAATATCTCTACCATCTTTGGAGTCAAGCTACTCCTAAATGGGTCAAGAATACGCTCTTCTGTGCTAAATGCCGACTCGGAAGCCACTGTAGACACCAGAATGGCAAAGACATCCCTTGCAATACGAGATAGAGTCTTGTACTTAGAAGAATTAACTTTCCACTAACCCAAAAGATCAAAGTTCTTATCATCCAAATGTTCATCGGACTCTATCAAATACCTCTCAACCTCATTCTTTGAAACAACAATTTCATTTTTTTCTTTCATTTTCTTGAACTTTTTAAGCCTTTCCAAACGAAAATCAAAACCTTCATTTATCTTTCCCACATCATCATCACTAAAGGAATGATTGAAGTTAGAAGCTTGTTGACCACTTGAAGTGTCATCGTCACTTTTGTAAAACTCATAAAGTTTAATCAAAAGAATTTTAATGTCACTAGTTAACTCCGCAACCTTCCTTTCATCAAATATATCACTAAAACAAAATTTGACATATGCTCACTTGTATCTTGGATCAAGAACAAGTGTAATTATTAATAATTTATTCACTTTCCTAATTTTTCCCTAATATTTGTCAAACTTGCATTTCATTGCAATTGCTATATCACACAACAAAAAGTCATCACTCTTACTCAATGTAGTCAACTCATTTTCAATAGAACACAATTCATGAAAGAACATATTGGAAGTAACAGATGTAGAAACACTAAATTTCAAAGTGATGTCATAAAAAACATGCAAAAATTTGATAAACACTCTAACATTACTCCCATCTATCTCTTTTGGTGGCCCTACCCTTTTTTTCCCATTTTCATCTTCGATAAAGTACAACTTATAACGTCCATCATCCTTTAATAATCTATCAAATGTTTTTTCAAATTTTAAAGCACTAGATAACATTAAATAGGTGGAGTTCCATCTAATAGGCACATCTACTACCATAAGGGTTTTGCTCTCAATTGTTTCATGTTCAATACAAGTTTTAAATATTTGAAGTCTTGAAGATGAAGATCTAACATATTGTATCGCATTACAAATACGAACAATTGAATCATTTAAATCTTTCAAACCATCAGACACAATTAAATTTATAATATGAGCAGAACATCTCACATGTAAAAAAATCTCACCTAACACAAGTTCTGATTCTTCCCAATTTTTCAACTTCTTCTTTAGATAATCTATAGCCACCTTATTGGCAGATGCATTATCTAAAATAATTGTATACACTTTTTGAATACCTCAATCCTTCAAACATAACTCTAAAACTTTTCCAATTGTCTCCCCTCTATGGTCAGGAACAATACCAAAACTCAAAATCCATTTATGTAACTTCCATTCATAATCAATGAAATAGGCGGTGATTACCATATAATTGAAATTTTGAATGGAAGTCCAAGTGTCAGTGGTTAAACAAACTCTTGGTTTTTGTTCAATGAAAAATTTTTTAAGCTTACACTTTTCATCTAAGTAAAGTTGGTAAATATCCCTAGCAAGTGTTCTTCTAAATGGAGGACAAAACCTTGGATTTAGAACACTACAAAAATGTTTAAACCCTTCTTCTCAACAAACGAGAAAGGTAATTCATCCTCGATAATCATCCTAGTGCAAGCTTTTCTACACTCTTCTTTATTAAAACCTATGGCCATAAGTTTTTTGTTATCACCATTAAGCCCAAAGGTTAAGGTTTTTTGTTTTTTATCCTCCTCAAACCTTATAGAATTGTACTGTGCACATTATGTTTGTAAATGATTCCACAAAGTTGTAGTGCCACAATGTTTAGTAGAACATGCATAATCTTTACCACAATAATTAGACTTACATCTAGACTCATCACCATACTTGGTGAAACATTTCCACACATCTGACTTTGACTGACCCTTTTTAGGTTTTCGCATGTCATTGTCTACATCATCATCATGCTCGTCCATCTACAAAGTAATTTTAGAGGATTCAATAACAAAATTTTAGATGATTAAAATATAAAATATAGGAATTTGGAAATAAAAAATAAAAAGTATTTGAAATTTAAATTACCATATCAAATGTAACCCTCCTCTTCTTACCCATTATAGCTTTCCTCTTCTCAAATCTCAATAACCCAACAAATATTTAAATGGTAACCAAACCTATAACAAAAAAAAACCCAAAAAAAAAAAAAAAAAAAATCAGCAACACAACAACAAATATCAAATTAGTGAAAAGGCATAAATAATTTATTTTATCTTTAATATGTTTGCTTCACTAATATCAACATCATATTGTATGTGTTGTGTAATCAATTTGTTACATAAATAATTCATATTTTATATTTGTACAACAATCTACATATTAAAAAGCTCAAAAAGCAATATTAAAACACTCATAAAGTGAATGAGTCACGTTTACATCCACAAAAACACAACACTCAACCTGTTTGGTTCACAAAATTCAAAGTAACTTTAAAGTATGGTCCACCGGTAACTCACACTGTCACACACACATGACATATCCATGTAATATAATAATATATTCATTGATTCATTCTATTGACTGGACTAAGTCCACTCAGTCACATGGTCCATCCATTTTTAATTTATATTCCATCCTCCCATAAGTCCCGCTCACACACGCACCTTCCAATTTCAATGTTCCCTTCTCAAACTCTCACTATCACTGGTACACCTCCACGGCTCCACTCTCTCCTCCCTCCCCGCCACCAAATCACACCCTTCATTCACTTCCTCTCGGCCTCTCCCTCCATCTATTCATATATTCCAACAACCATACGTTGACTCTCACCAATCCAAGTAAGTTGTGGGTATCTTTGGTTTAGGTGTTTAGGTTCCTCATTGAATGATTGAAGAATGAAGATGAAAAACAAAAAACAAATAAGATTTTTGGATTAATTGAAGATGAAAAAAATCAGATTTTTTGAAAAAATATATATATTAAA
Organism: Litchi chinensis; assembly: GCA_019925255.1. Lineage (NCBI taxonomy): Eukaryota > Viridiplantae > Streptophyta > Magnoliopsida > Sapindales > Sapindaceae > Litchi > Litchi chinensis. Next base: position 49,559,975 of record CM034461.1, on the reverse strand, counting down.
CTAAACATATGTTATACGGTTAGGTACCTGTGGAGTGTGGAGGCCGGAGAGTTGAAGACTGGAGGAACAACGGTCTGCCGTAAAAGAGACTATTGTGAAGGTGAAGGAGGCTGTGCTGTGGAGTGTGGAAAGAGATGAGAGAAAACCAAGAGAAAAACCTAGTGTGATCAGCGACTACTAGTGTAAAGAGTAAGGAACAGTGTAAAGGTAATATATAAATCGGGTTTGGGTCAGGTGCTCGGTTTACTCTCTTGACCCGAACCAACCTGCAAAATATTCGGATTGCATAAATCCAACCTGATTCGGGTATTTTTAAAACTGTAACCTGACCTAATGATTGGGTTGAGTCGGGTTAATCAGGTTGCCTTCAAAATGCCCACCCGTAACTGTAATTGCAGTGTGTGTATATATATACAGCAATTGCACAATATATATAAACACATAGAATACATACTACAATTGCAGTTTATATAAATATTACAATTGTAATGTATATATATATCAATGAACTACAATAATAAAATTAATTAAAATCAACTGCAGTATATATATGTCAATGAATCATAATAACAAAACCAATTACAAATTGTAATGTATATATATGTATTTCAATAAACTAATAACAAAACCAGTTACAGTGTATATATATATTACAAATATAATATATAATATTCATGATAATAAAATAAAAAAAAAATTACAATATCAGCTTAAATCAATTGAAAAAAAAAAAAACACAAAAATATAGAAAACTTAATGGTTAAAGAAGAGTTCTCATAAATTTTTATAAAATAAAAAATAAATAAAAGTGGAGACTATATGTTTATATTTATAAAGAAAGTGTAATAGGGTTATAAAGAAAGTGTAATAGGGTTATAAAGATATAAAAAAAATTAACAAAATAAAATAAAAATATATTAGATATTTTAATCTTTTAAAAAAAATTTAAAAATATCTACTTGAAAAAACTCAAAATTTGAGCTTATTAAAATAGATATTTTTTAAACTTTTTAATTCTCTAAAAGTTCTATTAAAATATCAACCAAATAACCTAAAAAAAATTCGGTAAAATTTTTACTATTAAAAAAATATTTTTAATCAGTAAACAAATTCTACCAAACATACATTCAGTCCTTCCATTAATGTGATTTGTTTGAAAATGGTCAAGATGCTTGTCCAACTCGCGTAGAGTGAATATGACTTTACATATTTAAAAAAGATATATAGTCAACTGCTAGCATAGCATGGTTGACACATGGACAAATGAGTTGACACACAAATGCTTTTGTGGCCAAGAGTTTATCCATGTGTACTGAGAGCTACTGGTTGTAAGTCTTTTGACTATCCTAACCATATCTATCATCTTCGCATCACAGGTTGGTTGATCGAAAACAGCTTGTCAAGTTTACGCATAAAAAATTAAAAGAGATCGAGCACCATCAAGAAACGAATATGAAAGTGAGGTAACAGCCAGCGATCCTTCTTATTCTTCACTTAAAAAGTTGAAACCTCTAGTACAAGGCAATATGAGAAGTCACGGGACAAAGCAAAGCACTTCATTTTCCTTTTATGTGTCTTTCTTTATTTTCAAAGGACGTTTCTTCATATCATCAATTTATTAATATACTTCACTACTTCTCAGTATTTATTCTTTGATTTTCTACAAGGTTTTACAACTACTAGTCAATTGATTCGTTAGAGTATGTACTTGATTGTTAGATTTATGCATGGCAGCGATTCTATACTTGGCCTTAATTATATTCATACTTAACTAAAACTATATATATATTATAATCATGATTCCTTCAATTACATTTTGATATTAAAATTACAAAATTTTATTATTTCATATGAGTAATATAATTATAAATAAGAATTAGGTGTTATTCAAGCAAATTAATTTGTAATTTAATGTACACAATTGTCATCAATACGCAAAACAAGTGAGATATGGCCACTTGCGACTTTATTTCTTATCAGCTGAACTGTACACGAAGCATGTCACCTTTGTTAATATCACAAGCAACATTTTCTTTACATGACATGATCACGTAAAAGTTTTCATGTGCATTTCGGATTGCCTATATAATTAATCTATCTCCTCCTCTCTCCCTCACTCAAATACAACATGAACTCCCCCAAAACCTCACAAATAAATCTCCCAATCTCCGATCAGTGTCCACTGCAAGTACCATTCTCCTACCAGCAGCCTAGTGAACCAAAGAACCATGCCATTAACGTACCCTTACTACTTCAACCATCGTACGTTAGATCAAAATCCTTAATGTTCGATGAGCTACGCAGCTTTCGGATAAGCCTCAAGTGGTGTGCACTAGACCACTCTTCATGCATAGGCAAATTCATATCATATCTCACTTTCATATTCCTCACAATTTTCGTCCCTCTAATAAGCTCTTTCTCCATTAAAGTCCCGGACTCTTCAACATCTAACAATGACCCTATATCCTTCAACATGTTGGTTCAACTACCACAGTCAGGATTAGCCCTATTAGGCTTCGTTACTCTCTCCAGGTTCTTCAACAAATACGGTCTCCGCCAGCTCTTGTTTCTCGATGGTCTACAAGAGGACTCGGAGTTTGTTAGACGTGGATACACAAAGGAGCTTGACAAGGCATTTCGTCACCTCGCATGCATACTCCTACCATCTTTCTTCGTCGAACTGGCTCACAAGATCATCTTCTTCTCTACTGTGCAAGTGTCATTGCCGTACATAAGTTCTGGGGTGGCACTGAATTCGATCATGTTTGTGTTGGTGGTGATTTCGTGGGTTTATCGAACGGGTGTGTACTTGCTGGTTTGCATACTGTTTCGTCTGACTTGTGAGCTTCAGATACTAAGATTCGGGGGACTTCACAGGATGTTTGAGGGATGGGAATCGGATGGAGAACTTATATTTAAAGAGCATAAGAGGATTAAGAAACAGTTATCGGCAACCAGTCATAGGTACCGCTTCTTTATCATTGCAACTCTGGTTGTCATTTCCGTCACTCAATTGGGAGCTTTGTTGTTGATTTTGGCTACAAACTCTGACAAGAGCTTCTTCAACTCTGGTGACCTTGTGGTAAGCATGCAATTTTTATCTTAAAAAAATGATGTTATTTAATCAACTCATATGTGTATATATACATGCACATGCGTGACCGGTTGGTGTATAACATGCAGGTGTGTTCAGCAGTAGAGCTGAGTGGGTTCTTTTTGTGCTTGCTGGGGGCGGCAAGAATCACGCACAGAGCGCAAGGGATAGCTTCAGTTGCAACTAGATGGCATATGACTGTCACCTGTGCTGACCGGAAAAGCAACAATATTACAGCTGAGGCCAACGCTAATTACGGAGACGCTGATGATGACTCCGATTCATCCGACATTCTCAGCTCAGTCTCCCCACAAGATTCGTCCTCCTTCCACATTAGGCAAGCTTTAGGTCAGTTTAATCACAAAACTCAAATATGATTACCAGTTTAATTATATGTAGAAACATGCATATATATATATATATATATATGCATGGATCCAATTATGATGATTGAAGTCATAATTTAATGATGAGGTATATCTATATGTATTGCTATGGTACGCAGTGGCATATTTGGAACACAACAATGGAGGTATAACGCTGTTTGGATTTGCACTTGATCGTGGATTGATTCATACAATCTTTGCGTTTGAGTTCTCCTTGGTGCTTTGGATACTAAGCAAGGTGGTTGTCTTGTCTTGAATCCCATAACCATCTCCTACGCACCCACCGGCTACGTTCTCTCCCTTCATTTTATCAAATCAGAGTGGGAACACATGCCAATATTCCAATTCTACATACAAATATGCAATTCCATTGTAAATTTCTATTACCAAATAAGATGTATATATATATATATGTATGTAGTTCTTCGAGATTTTTCGCATATCTACCAAATGCTTGTAAAATTTTTACTCCTGCAAGTTGTATGTAGCCAGATTACTTCTCTGGCGCAGCAGCCAACTGGAATACCACCATTTGCAGTGTTACTGTATCGGATGTCATTTTCTGGCGGCTTCTCTACATGACTTTACTATAAATAATTTATTGTAACGCGCAGCAAGCAGTTGACTCCATGGCCCAATGGATAAGGCGCTGGTCTACGGAACCAGAGATTCTGGGTTCGATCCCCAGTGGAGTCGTTCTACTGTTTTCTGCTTTGTCACTTTTGCTTACAAAAGTAAAGTGATTGCTATGAACAAAAGGAAATTCCCAATGATGCTCATGTGCAAAAGATTACACTAACTTCTCATTGAAAACTACTCACATTGAGTTTTTAACTCTAATTCCTATTGATTCAGATGTGGCAGACAACACTAAACTTTTTCATTGAAAACTACTCACAATTCGAGGACATCATCAGACAACTCGTTCAGTGTCTCTACAATTTGTTCCAGGCATGCAATGAGCTTATCGCCTTGACGTCTTGCAAATTCGGTCTTGCAATCTTGAAAATTCCTTGCATTGACAGCACTATAATCGGCATTCTGAGTAGCTATGGTGTGGACCAGTTCTGCATCCTCACGTAGCTTTGCCACCATCATTTCTTCCTTTCCTATTAAGCAGCTTGTGTTTTTCTGTTCCACAAGGCTTTTCTGAGACTTTCTGTCCGCCTGGCCTTTCTGAGGCCACTTTTCAACATGGGTTTTGCAATGTTTTTCTTCCATGCAGATTTTCCGAGGCTTTTCTTTTGGGGGCTTTTCTTCTGAACAACTTTCTGCTGGCATAAAACGCCTTCTTTGCCTCTTGGACCCTAACAAAATTTATATTGTAATAACTTCAAACCTATTAGATTCTGACAAAAAACTTCAAATATATTTTCGGGGTTTCACATACAAACTTTACAATGGCAACTGTGGTTTTCCATACAGAATATGATTAAGAAGAGATAAAGAAGCGAAAAGATGATATGAGCCAATGCCTAAGTCAACCAGTAGAACACGCAGCGGCCAAGAGCAAGATGGCAATGGCTACAACAAGAGCAAAGCAATTCTAAAAGTTTTACAAGCATATGATGCAAACTCCCACAGGTAGATAGAATCTAGAATCAAATCAGTACCAAGCCATTTTGTATTCTTTCAAACATAAATAAATACATACAAAGTTAAATAAAATAGAAACAATTTGCATACCAAGACAGAGGTAAAAACCTATCACACTACCCGCATAGATTTTGGATTCAATAGAAAATCATAATCATCTTTATAAGGAATGCTGTTCGATGGCATTAATAAAGAATCCTACCAAACACCTAATACCTCTTTATTATTATTATTATTTTGATAAGTTAATAACTCTTATTGTATGTTACTAGTATGCTATAGATGTAGAGATAACGTTCCACAATTGTCCCACATCAAAATCTCCAAATGAGAGCATTGATGCTTTCTATCGACCTTTTCGATTTCAGTTACCTGTTGAATTCTTGGCTGTAATTTTCCGACGCTATCTGCAAGAATTTAAAGCCTATTGAAGCTGAAAAGTTTCAAAACCTCAACTTTGTGTTCATGTATCCTGATGGTCCATTTAATGCCATCAGAGGCAGAGACCAGCATCACCAAAACATGTAAGCAACTAAATATCCGAAATTGGATATATCTATAGAGAGAGACAGAGACAGAGACAGAGACAGAGACAGAGCATACCCAGCTGTGCAATCACTTCGCACAAATCTGACTTAGCTTCCGGATCACTATCTGGTTCGGTGTCAGATTGGTTCTCTCTTGCTCTCACCACACCATCAATGGCTTTGACCAGCTCCACATCGAAATCGGAGGCCAAGTTTTCGTTTTTTCTAGATTTGGTGTAGTGAGCCAGCAAGGAGTCCCACTTCCGCCGACACTGATTGGAGGTGCGAGGCAAATCCAGAGCCGTGCAATTCTCCGATATAATCTTCCATTTCTGATACGTAGACAACGCTTTCAAGCAATCGGCTTCCACAGCAGCAATCTCGTTCACGAGGATCAGCAATTCCTTCACGCTCCACTCTGGACCCATCTGAGAACGCATGCACCGAGACCCCGAACCACCTTCCATTTTCATTTTCTTCTCACTTGTCTCTTCAATTTTCCTAAATAAACAATTCAAAATATAATGGGCTTTTGTGGGCCCAACTCAATCAAAACCCCAAAATGATTTTGGTTGATCTCCTAGAGTTTCTTATGCATGGCTCATCTACCTATTGAGGTTTTTTCTAAGCCATGAGCTAACAATTGTTCATATAGCTCCACCATTATCCGATTATGGTGAGTCCACATCATTTTTTTTTTTAAGGCGACATCCCTCCTAACAAAGGTTTTTGTTTGGCTAGTTTGTCTCTCTTCCAGATTATACCTTCTTTTTTTTTTTTAAATCCGTTTATACCATGTGTCGCGATCTCACAACATCTCAGAGGATGACAATTGATTCATTTTGACATGGCTTGATCTAAGAGCAATTAGGCAAATACCTCTTGATGTTTGGGTTTTGACAAGCAAAAATAACGTTTAGTGTTTATTGTAACAAGCACAAATAGCTAACTTCAACTTTGAAGAATGTTTGACTGTCAAAAACTGATAATAAGGATAAAATTACCCTCAATTCATTTTCATCCTATAGTTAGAAAAATACATTAAAAAAATACTTAAGAAATCTTATTTGTCCATCTCACAAATGAACGGTTGAGATTTATTTAAAAAATAAAAAATAAAAATTCTAAAAATAGTTTAAAGATTGAAAAATAATTAAACATAGGTGTTAAATTAAAAAAATAATTGAAATTGAAAAAAAAAATCTATAAAAATTAAAAAATTGAGTCTGTACCGTCCATGTTAATGAACAATCGAGATTAATTTTTAAAACCCAAAACTTAAAAAAAAAATATTTTCTATTTTAAAAAATTAAAAAAAAAAAATGAAGAAACAAAATGGATAAAGATCCAATCTCTAGATCGGATATCCACTGTTATCCATGCAAGCACAAAGCCACCTCAAACACAATTTTATGGATGATACTTCTATCCATCTTGCATCCCTAAACACTTCTCAACTAGCCTAAGTCTCTAACAGCAGCAAAATCATCACTATCATCCTCCCCATCACCATCTTCTTCTTTCAACTCAACTTTCATCACTGACCGGCGGTCTCCATCGCCAAGGAGACTTGATGTGGTCTCCTTAACGATGGAGGTCAGAAATGGTCTCTACGCAAAAAAGACCATTAGGTCTCTTTCGCTGAAGACCCATGGCCTCTAACAAAGGAGACCCAAAGCTTTTTAGTTTTATCATTTTTTTTAAATGGTTGATGACATTGTTGACGATTTTGTGGTGTTTGATGTTTATTGTTTTTGCAGATTTAGTGGTATTTATTGCTGAAGAAAGATTTTGTTGTTTAATGGTTGATAATTGTTGTTTGATGGTTGATGATTTTGTCGTTGGTGTGACCACCCCTTCAATGTTTTTCATCGAAGAAGAACAAGATAATAGTGGAGATTCAATCTCCACCATCTCTATCCAATTTGGAGATTAAAACTCCACTTATTTATTTATTTTTTATAAGTTTATTTCATAAATTTTTAATTAATTTTTTTATTATTTGAAATTTTCAAAATTGCTCTTAATATTCTATCTTTAATATGGATGACTCAAATTCATTTGAAAAAAAATATTTTTATATTTAAAATGATCTTTTAATTATTTATAAATTTCAAAACTATTTAATTTTTAATTTATTTATAAATTTTTATTATTTTAAATGGATCTCTACCATCCAAATGGACAATGCCGATCCAAACAATTCATTAGATAATATAATTTTTAACAGGAAATAAAAAAAAAAAAAAAAGAATGATCTAAATACTCTCAATGAAATTAACATTTACGGTCAAATAAGGTCAAGTTGTCTGAAGAAGAGAGGATGCCGCAATAAATGCCAAAGTTTGTTTCCATTTATCAAAACTCAAACATTAAGAGGCTTTTGTATAATTTACTCTCGATCTTATTACCTTCCAGTATTTGTTCGACCTAAATTGTACAATGTACATAAGACTTTTATGAATATTCCTTATCCATGTGGCATGATGATTCATTTAGTTATGCTAATCCATTAGATAGAAGCTTCTGAAACTTTCATTTAACATTTTCGATCTCGTTATTTCATATAATAGTCAAAATTTCCCAGAGGTCTTAGTCATCAACCTTGGGTCAGAGGTCTACCCTCGTGCTAAATTTGTTTTCTTCATTTCCTTTGACCATTTCTGAATTACCGTGTATATCTTACTTAATATTACTATTTTTCCTTTGACATTGTGTATCTTACTCATTGACAAACTTTAATTGGTTAACTTCCCTTGAAAGACGCATTTCCATTGAAATTATTAAATTTTTCGGATTAAATTATATTTATCTAGTTGCTGTAACAACTAACAGCCAATTGTTGTAACAATTGTGAGTTAATGGTTATAATATAATAGAATTGTTGTAACAATTAACTAACAAATATTGTAACAAAAAACAGAAAAGACAACAACATTTTTAACGTCATTCAATTTTACCCCGCATTCACGAGACCATACCTAAATGTTTAAGTTCATTTATGAAGGTTCAAATAGTACACACACAATTTAACTTACTTAACTAAAGACTCTCTCATTGCAGTTACTCTTTCCACTAGTTTAGTATAACGAGCTTCTTTTTCACTTAATTGATATCTAACTTTTTAAACTCTCTTCAAAAGTCTTAAGACCCATCTTCTTCTAAATACCAAAACAAATTTCCCTCCAAAAGAACTTATAGTGTTATATTTACTTAGAAAGACACACTCTTTCTAAGATTGATAAACCCTAGAGAAATTTACTTCATAGCTCACAAAAAGCATAAAACACTCTTGTAAATATTTGGTGTTTTCATGTTATATTCAGATGCTTATTGTCTGTGCACTAAGCTTCATGAATTCCTTCAATATTTATAGCACGAACGTAAACTCTTAACTCTCTTTAATATTATCTCCAAAATAAAGAATTTAATTAGAGATAAAAGAGTGAAAATAAATCAGATTGAAATATGAAAGTTTTTCTACTTTTTTTTTTTTTTTTAATACAACAACTGTAATTGGGACAAGCCCAGAGGACATCCGGGACCATTTAACCGAGATATGACGCTGGGGTACGGTCCGGGGGATTACTTCCAATTAGGAGAGATCCACTCACACGGAGGTGAGGAAGAGACCCACACTGGGGTGGGAGAGCAACCACACAATTGGTGGGAGATGAATTAAATATCATTATTATTATATTATATTATATTATTATTATATTATATTATATTATATAGATATATATATATATAATTTGAATGTGGCGGGCGTCGAACCATGCCTACACACGGCGTGGGGGTTGATTGGTGCCAACGGCACCAGCAACCAATCGACTTTTAGCCATTATCAAATTTGGTCATTATCATGATCATATTAATCTAAGAGATTAATTTTCTATATTTTAGCTATGATCAAATATGGTCATGTTAATGATCAAATTCATTGAAGGGATCAATTTCCTATGTTTTAGCTATAATCAAATTTGGTCATAATGACCATATTCATCCAAGAGATCAATTTTCTATTTTTTAGCTATGATCAAATCATTTTTTATCTTTTAACCATGACCAAATATGGTCATGATAATGAGCATATTCATCCAAAAGATCAATTTTCTATTTTTTAGCTATCATCAAATCTGGTTTTTTCTGGCTATAATCAAATTTGGTAATGATCATCAAATTCATCTAAGAGATCAATAGTTATGATCAAATCATCTGATTAATCTGATGGATCAATTTCAATTTTAGTAATAAATGAAAGAAAGTTACTTTAAAACTGTAACACATTCCACCCGATTTCCATTTGGATGGAAACTCGAGTTGAAGGATGCTACCTTAATCGGTTTATTTGTTATTATTTTACGTATATGCACTGAATTTATTTTTTTTTTCAAACTTTATTTATCCTTTTATTTTAAATTTATTAGAAAATCCGGCAAAGTTTCTTCTATTTTTTTGAAAAATCCAAATTTATAAAAATCTACATATTTCAAAAGAAACACTTCTAAAATACATTCATTTTCTCAACTTCCATTTCGGACCCTCCGTTCGACTCCAGAAGCACTTCACCACACAAACATTTATAAACACAATATTTAATAAAAATCATATTCATCAAAATTAAATACAAATCAAATAATAAATAATAATTTTTTTTACAAAATTACTTTACAAACCAAAAACCTTTTTCTACTATTGATATACATTCTCACTTATAAAATCTTATAAAACCATATACATATACATGCATTTTCATATATATTAACATTACTATACAATACTAAAAGTAAAACTGTCAACTATGAAAGAATGTGACTCGCAGAAAACACAGTGGATGTCTTTTTGTCAATCTTTACTACAGCGCCCAAATTTAAATCTACGCGCGAAAAATCCAACTTGCTAAGTATTTCTACTTAGTAGGTGTACACAAATTGTACATTTATCATTTTATCAAGAATCTCATATTATAAAATAAAATTTCCAAAATTCTCAACCTTTCACCAAACTTCTCAAATAATTTCATTTATTAATAATTTCACGTATAAAATACATAAAATTTATTTTCAAGCAAATTAAGAATCGAACTTTCAAAATGCTCAAACTTTTATTAAAAATACACAAATAAGTCATTTTACTAACAATTGCACATATAAAATAAACATTTTAAATTCTTCAATTCACAAAAATGTCATAGGGTAACGATCTTTTTATGTTTTCTCAAAATACTAAAATGATACGTAAAAAATTTATATTATTAATAAAAACACATATAAATCACCTAAAGAACATTTCCAAACATATCAACACAATTCTTCGAATTTGTATGATAACTCAAAACGAAAGCTCATTATTTACAAATATATATATATATATATAACCACATAAAAATCATTTTTAAACATAGTTACACGATTTTTCATTTAATATTTTGCTCAGTGCCCTTTATAAACTCTAACACGATACCATAGACTGAAAAACGAGTTTCTCTGGCATCAGACACTCGGTGACTACCCGCTAGATCTTATTTCACATATCACTTAAATTCTAGAACTGGACACTCGGTACCTTACAAGGTTCATAAATCTAGTATCAATGCATATAAACGAATCAGTGCAGTACTGTTAATATCACCCTATTGACATGCCAACTACCAGTCTCCACCTATCAATATTCAGGTTTACTCGGGCCCTTATAATTTTTATTAATTAACAAAAATTTCATAATTTTAACAACTTTCGTTTATAAATCAAATTTCGATTGTAAAACGACGAACACTTTTTTTAATCAAAATTGTTCTCATTCATTCCAAAGCATCATTTAGCATCACAAACACATCGTATATATATATATATATACATATTTTTCCTGCCTTTAATTCATCAACATCTTATTAAAATTGTTATGTCTTTCTTTCGACATACATTCAGTCAATGCACTAACTTGTTCGTTACTTTCTGTTTGTTTTCGTTTCCTTTCCGTTTTTATTTGAAAGTCATTTAAAATCATATTTAAACAAACTTTTATTACAATTTATTAAAATAATTGCATTTTCAATGATTGCTTTTCCCCAAGCTTATCTCTTCTTTATTGCTTTTATTTTGACTTTTCCGAGCGTCCGGATTCGACTTTTTCAGAACTTTTTCGAAATCCTTTCAAAATTCATCGGAGCCTATATTCGAACTACCTGCATACTCTTGGTAACCTTAGTGACTTTTAAAAGTCATTTCATGCCCCTTTTCGACTCTCCGTTTAATTCACTAAATCACCTCAAACGACTTCTAAATTGATTCTATTTCCATTCGAATCTCCTTCGAAAGTGTCGTTTGAGGTTCTAAAATACTTCATGAGCATTTTAACACTCATTTTGACACTTTTCTAAATTTTTAAATTTTTCGAAAATCTTTCCGGATTTTCAATTGGATCCGAAAATCGCTCCGTTTTACCTCAAACGAACTCATTTTTAATCCGTTTCAATTTCCTTAGACTCCATTACTTATTTCAGAGTTTGTCGACTTTAGAGTCCGTTTTTTGAAAAATTTACTATTCATATAGATACTATTCATTCAAAAATACTATTTATCCGAAAACCATTATTCATTCTGAAAATACTATTCATCCCAATATATTTTCATTTCTATTAAATAGAAAAAATTCGGGACGTTACAAAAATCAACAACAAAATCTAATGGATAATTACAGAAGATATTTTCAATTTTGTCTCCAAAAGAATATTTTTTTTAATAAATAAGAAATTTTATATTTAATAAAAAAATTATCAAATTAAAAATCAAAATTATTAAAAGAATATTTAAAATAATCTCGCATATAAATCAAAACACTGATGAATGATGATGCCAGCCAAACCTGTCACCGGTCCTCAATTAATGTGAATAGAAAGACCGTACAAGTTTGAAGTTGCGGACACAGAAATGGAGACAGCTATACAACATTGGAAATGGTATGTCAAAAAAAAAAAAATAAAGGAGATGGTGCAACCTGTCTAGGTTCAATGAACCTGTCTGGTTTCAAGAGTAAACTCGCCGGTCTTTGTTGACCAAGCCCACACGTTGTTGTAGTCAGAGCTGGTTAGTGGTAGTAGCACGGAATACGATATGCAAATTGGTAATCCTCCTGATTTACCAATTGTGTCCTCCTGATTTACCAATTGTGTCCCGGTTCAATGTATCGGATACAGCTATGTTGTTACCATACATGTATGGCATCAGCAGTTCTGCATGGATGGCACATAGCCACATACCATAAAAGGGCAAACGTGGCAGCAGTGGAGTCCAATACAAACAAGAGAGTCCCGCTATAAATTGTTCTCCTTCGCAAACTCGTCACCACCCTCTCACATCGAACCAACGAGAAAGCCTATTAAAAAGCTGCTTTGAAAAGAAACAAGGGAGAAACACCTCTGCTTCTTCTTTGTCTCCCTATCTCTTAGTTTCTCTCGTTTCTTTTCACCGTTTCCAGCTTTCTCGTTCGGCTCACCGGAGTTCACCTCCTCTCGATCTCCTCCTATTTTCTCGTAAGTTAATTGATTTTATTTCGCATTGTTTAGATTTTTGCACCCTAGTTAATGTTTTTTTTTTTTTATATTTCCAATGGCCTCAAATATGAAGTTGTTAACGTAGTCTATCAATTGATTAAGCAACAATTTATAGCAAGTTTGCATTATAATAGAATACATTTTTATGTAATTCAAAAAAGGAATACATTTTCATGCAATTAAGGTGTGGGATAAATTATGTGCTTAATTCAGATTTGAGGTATTAGTGCAAGCAAACATGAATTTACTCACCAGTGGTTTCCTTTACATTGGTAATGAAACTTCAGGGCATATAAAACAATGGTGTTCTGGGTTTTTGGATACGGTTCATTGGTGTGGAACCCTGGATTTGATTATGATGAGAAAATGATGGGGTACATCAAGGACTACAGGCGTGTGTTTGATTTGGGTAGGTGTTTCTTTGTACGATCGAGTTCTGTACTGGGTTGTTTTGATTTTAATTAGTTATGTTTTGTGTGACAGCATGCATTGATCATAGAGGCACACCTGAACATCCTGCTAGAACGCTAACATTGGAAAAAACCCAAGGAGCCATCTGTGTAAGTGGATTCACTTTCATATGATTTCACTACTTGTTTCTCTGGTCTCTCCTCTGAATTCTCTATTTGGAATTTCTCTCAGTGGGGTGCTGCTTATTGTGTTCGAGGAGGTGCCGAACGGGAAAGACAAGCAATGGAGGTATGCTCTCATTCACTTATTTAAACTCATGAGTTTGCTTGTTGCATTGCTAATTGTCCTTACACATAAATAGTTACCCTTCTTTTGCAACAAGATTTTACCTTGTCCATTTGATGTGATCTTCATTTCATTGGAAATCAGGATGACATTTTTTTCTTTCTTCTTGTAGTATTTGAAGAGGAGAGAATGCGAATATGATCAGAACACCCTTGTAGAGTTCTATAAGGTTAGAAAATGATGTTCTGTTTTTTGTGTCTTGACTGTCAAATGTTCAAACTTTTGCTGCTTCTCTCTTTCTTCTCTCCTTTTCCGTTGCTTTTTTCCTTCCTTGGTGTGAAATTTGTTCTGATGTGGCTTTCCATGTGCCTTCGTCAATCCAGGAAGGGAATGCTTTGCAGCCTGCTTTGACCGGAGTTATTGTGTAAGTTAACCTCCCATGTGTCAATTCTTGCATACCTTTTCTATTTATTGTTCTTGCTTAAGAGAAGTGTCATTGTATATGCAGTTTCACATCTACTCCTGACAAAACAGTAAACAAATACTACCTTGGACCTGCCCCGTTGGAGGAAATGGCTAGGTAAAAAAATATATTGCATATTCTGATTTATCATCAATATACTGTTTATTTTTCCTTGTTTTGCATTAAACCATCTCTTAATGTGTTCTCTCATCTACTTTTCGCAGACAAATTGCAACAGCGTCTGGACCCTGTGGGAACAATAGAGAATATCTCTTCAAGTTAGAGAAGGCGATGTATGATATTGGTGAGTCCTCTTCCTATGATTAGATCAGAGTAACTATAATATTCACGTTGAAGTTCCTTTTTCGTGCTTTGTTTGTTTGTTTTGAGTACTGAAATCGTAAAGCTCGAAATTAATATGAAACAGGTCATGAGGATGACTATGTAATAGAGCTGGCAAATGAAGTAAGGAAAGTGTTTGGAATTGTCGAAAAAGGGATTTTCAAGGAGAAGAAATTGGTTGGATCAACCCACATTCCACTCAGAACAGCTCATAACATTCCAGCACTAAAACTGCATCGGCCACTTGCAGAAGCCGTAGCCATGGACTCCTAACAAGTAAAATCAACATGAAAGAAAGGAGAAGAGAACGCTAACCCAATCGTTATACATTTAGCTTAATCACGTGCTGTTCTTTTTCCTGAACTTAATTGTTCCTTTTATTATTTTTTTTAGCCATTTGAGGGTAGCTTAGGTTTTGAGAGGACGGCAAACAAACTTGTGTTGTTTGGAAATGAGAGGAAGCAATAACAATCATGTTGTTCAAGATTAGACGTAACTTTACTGATGTTAATTTTAAATTCCAGGCAATGAAAGAAGCCTTCGTTTTATCACTTACATATGCATTTCCAAGTTATATTTGTGTTCTTCTATGGAATGGATGTGTGTGCTAACAGGATTCTCTCTTTATGCGGATATTATGATCAAATTTTTGTAGTTGAGATATGAGATTGTTAACTGTTGGATCCAATGACTTGATGAAGAGTATTCATTTTGTGGTGGATCATCTTTTATCAAGTGGTACTCTCCAATTCAAGGTTTAATGTCAACTGTGTTTTGTAATATCATAAATTGGTCCCTTTCATGGGAGAGCTGAAAACTACGGAGATATAGATATATACTGACCATGTCATTAGAATGCAAGTTAATTGAATTAACCTTAATAGTCACATGTTAATTTGTTCATCTAAAATTTTAGTATAGTTCAACTGCATGCGTCCCAAATTTCTTAGTTGGACTACCCTGTATAAAATGTAACAAAATGAACATGCTAGTCGTATGATAGTGTGATGCTAACATGTATAATTCTTATCTAATTTGAATGTTTTGAAATCAATTTTATCAAAACTTTAAGTATAAATTATACCTAAACCCTGACATATGAAAAGTTGTTTAGATTGTAAAAGCAATTATCCAAATCACATTATGTATAGGGTTGATTTATAATTTGCTGTTGAGAGATAGATTTCGTTGAACAGCTTCCATAAACCTAGCAACTCACACAAGTCAAACAAAAAGAGCGTATGATCTTGACATTGAGTGGTGCCGATTGAAAACATTTCAATACTCAAGTTATAAATGAAAATAAAAAAGATAAAAATAGATAGAATAAAAAGAATGAAGAAATATAATATTGTCATCCAATCCAAGATGAAATGTGTGCTAATTGAGATTATAGGAGTTGATTGATTATGAGAAAGCTATAGAATGTAAGGGTAGTCATTTGTCCAAGAGAGGGCTAG
Source organism: Litchi chinensis (assembly GCA_019925255.1). Lineage (NCBI taxonomy): Eukaryota > Viridiplantae > Streptophyta > Magnoliopsida > Sapindales > Sapindaceae > Litchi > Litchi chinensis. The sequence goes on along the minus strand of CM034461.1, from coordinate 49,543,856 downwards.
GGTCCTATTGAAGGGAAAAATAACCACTGTTTATATAAAAATAAGAATTTGTGAAATACTGAATTTTAAAAATTTTATAGAACATTCAAAAACTCTAAATTCATAAAACAATTAAATAAAATAATAAAACTAAGTAAAAATTAAATCTTATACCTTTTGTACTGATTTTTGTGGATTGCTCACCACCTTACCTTCCTTGATATGTCTCTATACCAAGAAACAAGTGAGTGGGCACAATTATATAGAATTATGATAACTTTCTATTGATTTCTTTTCTCAGAGAACAAACAATTTATGAAAGAGGTGAGTATTTCTTTTTGGCTATACAAAGAACAAAAACTCAAATTTTCGTTCTCTGTTATTCTTTCTGTTTCTCAAACATACGTATAACTAAAAGCATGAGAAAAGAAAATTATTTCTTTTCCTTTTATAGGTAACAATTAGGGTTTTAATTAATCAAAATTAATATTAAACCTCAAGTTTATTAAAATTAATCTTTTACCCAATATAACATAATTAATTCAAAATTAATTCATGTTATATTTTGAAATCGAACTTGTGACCTATAATTAATTCATAATTAATTTATACCCGCACTATTGAGAATCGAATTCAAGACCTCTTATAAAATTAATTAAATAATTATTAATTTATAATTAATAATTAACTAATTAATAATTTGAATAATTAATATTATTCAAATACCAAGTGAACACATATTTTGCTATTTATGTAACAACTATAATTGGACGATCTAATTACAATATTATATATACATGTTTTTTATAATGAAATGAGCTATTAAAGGGACCCGATGGACCTACAGTTTTGAGCTCCAATAATATCAGAATTATTAATTAAACGCTTTAATTAAATAATTCACTATTATTAATCTTAGAGTTACTCCACTAAAAACTTAAGATTGCACTCTCAAAATTGTAGATGTTTTTATACAATCTGAAATTTTCAGCATCCATTGATATAATCACTACATATGATTTGACCCTCCACAAATAGTTCATAATTAGAGTTAGGTCAGAATGTCTGTTATACCCCTCTAATTATATCTTGATCCTTAAGTACCATTAATTTTCTAATAAACAATATATTCATAACAACTTATGAATTTATCTTTTTGTTTATATATGAACAGAAAGTTGAGCGCTCTTATTGTTCAAAACCCGAATCAACCCTTAAGAGAACTATTTCTCTACTTCTCGCAAAAAAGAGTGGATTCCACTATTGTATATAATATTCTCAGCTACTTACTAAATCATATCCCCAAAGTACGAAGTTATTGATCGAGCACCTATATCGATCTCACCCATGTAAATCAAAAGACATAACTTAACAAACAAGAATTCATAATACACTCAAGATTAATATCAATTCATATATGATCATTTAGTCGATAAATATAAATCTCTAAGTTTAACGGATATTGATTAAAGACTTATGTTTATCGTGGTCCAATCCTATATAATCTTTATTATATAAGGTGCCTTAATTTCCATTTCACTACATGAATAGTCTCGGATAAAACTATTGTATCGAATACGAAATGAACCGCAACTACAGATTTACCACAAACAAAATACCCAACTTCGTTTGTTTTCTACGTATTCTTTAGATTACTTCTCTAAAATTAAATCCGCCTGTATATAACACTTCTATACTTAGTTTGAAATTACATCAGTAATCAAGGATGTTTCTCATGATATATACAATTTTTATAAAATATATAAATTGAATAAAATGAATACTTTATTATTATTTATTAAAACCGTTTACATAATTACAAACTCTTAGAGCACAAAACCCAACACCTACTTGAGAAAGTGTAGAAGTTGTGGTATCTTGAAGATGTTGATGTGTGAGAGCATGAGTGCTTGGGGGAGCCTAGTGTGAAATTGGCAAAGTAATAGTGCTAGAGAGGAAAGTTGGATTCCCTTCTTTGACTGCTCTGCTTTTTTTATATGTGGGGAGAGAACCATGAGGGTGTTAATGTGGAGGGGCAAGGGATCCACACCTTGGCAGTAAAGCTGCGAATCGGTCGATGCTCCTTAAATGCAGATGTAACCAATCGAGAATCCTTCTTGCCGATTGCCCCTCTTGCTTGCACATGTTATCAACTTTGAATTCAACCCATCAATGCGGTCAATTTTCTTTAACGCGTCTTGAGCTGGCGAGAGCTACTACACGCTGTGGGCTTTTGGGCTTTGGATCTTGTTTGGGCTTGATCGACACTTAGGCCCACCAATTGGGCTGCTATCCTGGGCATTCATTCTTTTACATCAATTCGGCCGGTGTAATTTTTACCACTACACAAACCAAACGTGACCATAAGCAAATCGGAGGACACTGTTATTAATCCTAATTTCATAGGAAATTTAATTTAATTTATGTTTATATATGCATATATAAAACTAAAATATTTCCAAGTTAGTTTATGTTTATATATGGATAAATAAAAATTAAAAAAATATATAAATTTTATAAGTATAGTATAGAATTCATACAAGAATCTCAACAACAAAAATGCTTCATAAATTCTTATATTATCATAATTAATTACACAATTATAATTAAATTTCGTATTTTGCTACAAATCTTGAGCTATGAAGCTGGTATCGAAGGACAATTCGGTATTGGTGGGGGATTTGAATTTGATTCTGATAGTTATTTAAGTTAATTATAAGATTTTAATCGGAAACCTAAAAGAGTGGAATCACCTAATAAAAATAACAGAAGAAAGAAATAATTTTTTTTTTTTTAAAAAAACCTAGCAGGAGATGGTTTCCCATAAATCCAGAGGAGTGGAACAGCCCTATATACGTAACCAAACAAGAGTCGTGTTAAAAAGAAAAAAAAAAAAAAAAAAGCGACTTGAAGAAGAAGTCAGTTTAGCGAACAAAAGGAGACATTTTTCCCTCTTGCTCTCTCTATTTTCAGTGTGGTTTGTGTTTGATTTTGTTTTAGGGCTTTTTTAGAGTGTCTCTCAATCATGGATCTGAAGATTACGGATGACTTGAACGCCCCTCACTCCATGGGCACAACCATCATCGGTGTCACTTACAACGGTGGCGTCGTCTTGGGCGCCGATTCTCGCACCAGCACCGGTATTTATCCACTTCAAAATCCAAGCCTTTTCTCACTCTATTTGCGAAATCTTGTTCCTTTATACAGTTAGAGTAAATATTGTGGTTTAACAGGAATGTATGTGGCTAATCGTGCATCCGACAAGATTACTGAGCTGACTGATAATGTCTACGTCTGCCGCTCTGGATCGGTACTAATCTCTCTCTATATCTTTGAATTCTTTTACTTGTGTAAATTTGAATAATTTAGAGTTAGTTTGCATTTTACAGGCTGCTGATTCCCAGATTGTCTCCGACTATGTTCGCTACTTCCTTCATCAACACACGTACGTCTTGCTTTGTTTGTTAGGTTGTATTGTAAATGGTTGTAGCTTTGTTTATGTTAAGGTCTCTTGATGCTCTGATTTCTTTGATTTCAGGATACAACTAGGGCAGCCTGCAACTGTCAAAGTTGCTGCTAACCTTGTCAGGCTACTGTCTTATACTAACAAGGTTTGACCTTATTCTTTTAGTTTCGGAAAACAAAATATGGCTTCCTTTCTCTTACATATATTTTGAATTATAACATCTGGTATGTGCAAAATATCTATACGAATACTTTACCTACAAAATTTTGCAAATTTATGAATAAATGCAAGATAAGAAAGCAATGATAAATTTAATTTCCATTTTTATCATATGATGGGGTGCCTGATGTTCGCATGTATTGTTGGCTTATGTTTAATTATGTGGACTTGGCAGAATATGTTACAAACTGGCCTTATTGTTGGCGGTTGGGACAAGTATGAAGGCGGTAAGATATATGGAATTCCTCTTGGTGGAACAATAATTGAGCAGCCTTTTGCCATTGGAGGTATGTTATTACTCTGATTGTTTGTATGACTGTGAGCATGGTATGCACCAGCATATTTGTATAATTGAAACTTAGATAAGTTTAGATTAGATATTAGAAATGTATTAGATGAATCTGAAGTATTGAACAAGTATTTTTGGATTGCTAGATGGACTGAGTGGAGGTTGTATCATAGCTTATGCTCCCATTTTGTGCATTTTTTTTTTTTTCTTATTTGGTAAGGGAATCAGCTGCTTATGTTTTGGTTGCAGTGTGTCTATGCATCTCTGCATTCTTGGTAGGTTTATGTTTGATGTTTGGTAATAGATTATTGGTTCATTAAGATCTCTAGTCATTTGAATGTAAAGGCATTACAAAGTTCTGAGAAACATTTGCTTGATTTGGATTTATTTTTTCAACTAATTGGGCTTTAATACCCTCGATGATATGCTTATCCTTCATGCAGTGAACTAACTGAAGTTTATTCAGTATGTTCGATCTTTTGGCCTTGTTACCTCTTCAATTTCTGATGATTTACTTTCAGTATATGTGTTTCAGTTTACCAGTTTTAACTGTTCAGTATGTATATCGTTATGACTTGTTGTGGCATCAGCTTCTGCTTAAGTTTTTTACCATTTTTCAACATTTAGCGATTTTAATAGTACAACATTCATTTTCTTATATTTTCTGGAGTGCAATGGCCTATGTCATTTTATTGGTCAGCAGAGTGTGTCTCCAGTTTAACGTAATGTGCATTTTTTAGGATCTGGCTCTAGTTACTTGTATGGATTTTTTGATCAAGCATGGAAAGAAGGAATGACCAAGGAAGAAGCTGAGGTATGTAGATTAAGTCTTAAAATTTACAGACTCATGAATTGGTAATTGTATTGGAAATTTATCAGTTATGAACTATCCTATGCATTAGGTGGGATTTAATATCTTTGTAATTTACATCTGTAAATAACTCAGTTAGGTTACTCTTTAGGAAGCCCTATGTAACTTTTTGGTTGAAATGAAATATTGGATTTCATCAGTTGTCGTAATCAAAAGGTCTTATTATGAGTCTTGTATAAATTTCATTGATTAGAAACTAGATTATTTTTTTAAATGAGAAAGAAGGAATATGAGGACTTAATGTTCTTTGCTACTCAAATTTTAGTTACCCATAGGGAAGACATGAAAAGAAGTCTTGTTGGATGTTTGTTGGTGCTTCATTGTTCATCCTTTTAGGTTTGTGTTTTTTTTGGGCAGCAATTGGTAGTGAAGGCAGTTTCCCTTGCCATTGCACGAGATGGTGCTAGTGGTGGTGTTGTTCGCACTGTCACTGTAAGATTTCCTTTTTACAGTTTGTCTCTAATTCATTCGTTGTAGGTTGTATGAGCAATTTGAGTGGAGTAGTTGAGACGGGATCGGTGTTTTGTGATAATGCAGATAAACTCAGAGGGAGTGAGCAGAAAGTTCTACCCAGGTGACACACTTCCTCTGTGGCATGAGGAGTTGGAGGCACATAATTCATTATTGGACTTGCTGAATGCTGCTGGTCCTGAGCCAATGAACATATGAGAAATTGGCATATGCCATTTTCATCTTGAGCTTGGAAATGTTATTCCTGTATCAGCAGGATGTTCACATGTTTATGTTCGAAACAAGAAAATAACTATTTGTTTTAATATTCGTCTGATAACCATCTATATAAACGTTTTAAACTTTATTGGTAGTTTTCATTTTATATGATTGCTAATGAAGTTCATTTGAACATTCGTCTCTTATGGCCCTGCTAGTTTGTTGGATATCAGTATAATCACTGAAGATCCCAAGGGCATGGAACACGCATCCTTTTAAAATGATATGTTAGTAAAATGATGTTTTCAAGTCATACACGCATGTCGATTGGGCGTATCTTAGTAAAATGAAATGTGACCAAATTAATCGTGTGTCTCTTAACTAATCAAATTAGGAAATCGAAAGGTAATAAAAATAATAATAGGTTTATCACCGATGAGAGTGTAGCCACCAGCTTTCTTCTTGAAATTCCAAATCTATTGAACTAACACATATATTCACAACAAATTTCTCGTTTTTGATTGCATATCCACGTAGCTTTAAATTTTATATTTTATTTATTTGTTGAACCATCAAAAGATAGAGCGAATAATAAACAAGAGAAGAAAAATAAGCCAAAGAAAAGGGAAGGTGACTGAGTGAGTGTTGGCATAGTGACAGGTAACGACCTTTTCGTCCACATTTATTTATATATAAAAACAAAGTGTTTATTATTAAGTTGATCAATCTCTTGTGTGGTGTTAATAGAGATGGGGTCGTCGGCGGCAGCCAGTCTTCACAACGTGTTCGTTTACGGTAGCCTACTTGCAGACGATGTGGTTCGTGTGCTTCTAAAGCGAGTCCCCGATTCCTCCTCCGCCCTCCTCAACAACTAGTCAGCCTTTTTTACTATTTTTTTTAATTAATTTAGGAAATGAAATGGGGGTGATATTTGATGATTTGGTTGTAATGGCAGTGAGAGGTTCAGCATCAAAGGTCGTGTGTACCCGGCCATCCTGCCTGTCCACAGTAAGAGTGTCACTGGCAAGGTACCCTTTTCTTTATTTTATATGCCCCCCACCCCCCACATCAACTCATCACTCCATATTGTTGCAGGTTCTGTTGGGAATCACCGATCCTGAATTGCACATTTTAGATGTATTTGAGGATGTTGAGTACCAAAGGACTCCTGTCCATGTTTCTTTGATGGTTTGTTACTTTTCTGTTTCATCTCCTCTTCTCTCCCCACAATCACTTGTCTCATTTATCAATTTCATACTCAGGATTCTGCTCACAACTTACAAGCTCACGCTTACGTCTGGACCGATAAAAATGACCCTAACTTGTATGGACACTGGGATTTTCAGGTCGCCCTGGTTACATTTATCAAACAGTTTCTCTTTTGTCTTAGACATGTCAAATAGTTGCTCATTGCAAATTCAAGCATTTGAATTCAGTTTCTATCTGCTTTTCTCATGTTTTAATTTTTCTGCCCTGTATGTGCAGGAATGGCAACGACTACACATGAAAGATTTTATAAAGATGACTAGTGCTTTCGTTGAAGAATTGGAGCTGCCCCAATCAAAGCCAAGAGTCGCTACATACGAATCTTACTACCACCACAACGCCCCAACTTCTTGATCTTTTTTTCTTTATGCGTATGCTCAATTACCGTCTTTTTCACTTCAATAAATGATGTCACTCATTACTCTTTCGTTTGCTAATAATTCTCTCCTTTCTGCATGTATTGATTGCAACAAACATGTATTGGCACTCTATATTTCTTCCTTTGGATGAGTATCACATCAGTTGCTTTACATTTCATTTTTGTTTTTTCCTTTCATAGTAATGACTTATGTGGACTGAGTAATACTAAACTCTTAATCCATTCAAGTTATTAGACACTATTCTTCAAACTAGCCAAATTATTTATGTGCAATTTAAGCACAATAATCCGCCTAATTGTGTCGAGGACAACCCTTGTGTGCGATGACAATTGCATTACTCATTCATACAGTCCAATATCTGTATTGTGTACACTTGCGCAAATAGCAGAAGACTAACATCTCTAGTAATTTATTCTGTGTAATTTGGAATTACTTGATAACACTTAATCCTCACAATGAGTAGTGAGTACATAATTAATAGACCCCTAAACGTGACCTGCTATTATATCCTGACACAGTCCACTCTCTAATTGCTTCAACTAGCAACATAGTCATTTGACTAATTATGAGATAAATGCTGGATGCGACGAATTTTCAAATATCCAAACTTTCCAGCACCCGGAGATGAACCATCAATAATATAAGGCAAATACCCTGTTGCAGCTTTGTATTTCCGCTGAATCTGGAAAATAAATACGGCAAAATAGCTCGTTAAAAGATCATTTATAATTTATATAGAAAAACAAGTTGAAATTTGAGTATTGAAAAACTACTCATTGACAAGCTGCTTGATGATATAAAGGAATGTGTTGAACTATTATAGTGAATTCGGCAGTGAGGGGGAGAGGGAATGACTTGAACCCATAATCTCGTGGTTTAAGTGTGAGGGACATACTATTGAACCAATCTCATTTTATCTATAAATGGATATTTTACATGAATGTATGGCAAGTTGTAGCTTATTAGGCATCTCTCCCGATACTCATGGTAAAGAAATTGACATTTCTATGCAGAGATCTTCATTATAGGTTAAAACTGTAATTTGCTACTCTAAAATGTGTTCCAATACCTCAATATTTAACTTAAAGAGAGAGACAGAGATTAAAATTACCTCAATAATTTGCTGGCTGCTCCGTAGACAATTCCTGCCAATTACACAAATTGTTCCACCAGAACCACCACCTGTAATTTTGGCTCCGTATAATGTTCCATCTTCAAATTTAGGCAATTTGCTATGCTGTATTTCCTGTACCAGCTGCACAAGCCTATCTGTACCATCGGAACCAAGAGCACAAGCGCTATAGCTGTAGTGGCACTGGAAAAGTATGATACATATGAAACCATCATCATACAGAAGCATTATTAAGTACTGTTTATTACTCACAAATAATCTGACTATTAATATTTTCCATTATAAGTCCTTTTTTCAATCCCAATGTAATGCTAGTGCAAATTAAAATTCGAAATTTAAGAAACAAAACTTGTCCATCTAGAGTTTAAGCATGGTTTTCCATAATTTGGGATGAACAGAATTGAGACACATGTACTGTTTTTCACCCTAAAATAAAACCCCAAAACCTTTTCTATAACACTACCTGTTTGAAAGCCTATATCAATATACGTGCACAAAAGATACAAGTTAATGAAACTAGCACCTTGCAATATTATACCTGGTACAATAGTTCTCCGAGAGCCGTAAGTTGATCATCTGAACTTACAGATGTTAGCAATGCTTTAAAGGCCTGTACATAAGACGCAGACAAAAAAACTAGGGTGAATATTTAGAAGAATGCCCATGAAATATGACTTGTCTCACATGTACTTTTTCATAACCAAATAACAAAGCAATAAATCCCAAATTTTGATCAAAGCATTATTCTGCCCTGTTTTTGTTATTCATGTGTGTCCCTACTGATGTGCTAATTAGTTAATGCAGGAATATGAAGAAAATAAGTAAACATATATATACTTAATCAGCGAACATCCAGATGAACAAGTAGATGAACTAAGGAAGCTGAATTCTGCAGGAATACTGAAGGTCTACAGAAAATTAAATAACATAATATAAATATAAACAAAGGCACAGGCACTATTATTTGATATCTGTAGATAGAATTTCAGTTTCCTGACAATCGAAGAACTTGTCAAACACAAATACAGACCTTGACCCTGAAATTCTCATAAATGGGATGTCTAGAAGCCGCTGTAACTGCATATGTACGCTTAGGATCAATTACCGTGACCGGATCATTGTGATCAGCATATTGCTCAATAAACTTCTCCCCAGTTATGGACTCAGGAAGCATCTCGGCATAAAGAGCTTCATATCTGTAATATTACACAAGGGTGGGAAAGATCACTTCACAATACGACTAAACTAAAATAGCCTGAATTAGATCATCTGGTAATATAACTCAAATATGTTAAGACTAAAGGAAACTACTGCTGAACTGGAACCAGAAATCAATAATACATGATAAAAGTAATAAATTCAAATCATCAATGTAGAATACATTAGTCATTATCATTTCCAATAGCATTAGAAGGAAACCTAATGCAGCAACTTACCTGTGAGGGGACAAGTTGCATAAGTAATCTAATGATGCTTCAGCTTCAAGTAGTTCATTACTAATATCCTCCAAATAATCAGAGGTTGTTCCATTAGAACTTGGAACTGATTTAGACTTGTCAGATGCTATAGACTTTATCATCTTTCGACCCATAAAAGCACCAATTCTGACAGATCCATAGTCTGCACCTCCAACACTGCCAAAATGGATTCATGCAACTGAGATTTTAGACTTTTGCCATAGTAAAAACAAAGACAGACCCATGAGAGGAGAAAGTAGAATGTGATTACACATGATAGGGACACTCAAAAATTTAAAAAAGAAGATTGAAAAAGCAGCTCATATATATTTCAATGATCATAAGGAATATAATGAGAAAATATTTGTATTGTATAAAATCTCTAAGGTAGCAGATACAACTTGGTTTTATTGAGTAGGAAAAGACTATAATAAAAATTTCAAAATTTATTAATGCTCACACTGTGAATGACACAACTTGGCCAAGATTAATTTGCATAGCTTCAAGATAATTAGGTGAGCTCTACACCAGAGACTTAGATCTATTGCCATAATAGATAATAATTCTTTTATTTCCGTATAGGTGTAATAATTTAAATTTATAAATACTAAATAGGCTCTTTTACGTAAAGAAATAATAAAATCCTCTCTTTATTTTTCCACAACTAAACTGCACTAACACAAATCACACAGAAATTGGAAATAAATATTATCTGAACTGATACCTGTGTCGTATTCCTGAATCAATTCCCCAAAAACGGATATGGCAAGGAATTTCTACAAGCCCAAGTACCTCAGCTGGCTGCCAAAACAAAATGAATAGATTTTGAAATTATTAACCTACAAAGTGGAACTTCAGGGTAGTTCTTATCTGTAGCACTAATGACACTTACCTGGCACACCATTGCAAGAAGCTCGTTGGCTTCACCACATGCAGCAGTCATTTGGTCCATCACACCACATGGGGCTCCGACAATGTGATTCTCAACCTGATAAACAACTTGAAAGGATAAGCAAAGCAACAGAAAATTTATGCTAATACAATATTTATGGAATGATGTGTTGAATATCAAACCTTTTGGCACAGCAGAGCAATATCTCTTGGACTGATGTTTAATCCTGGAAAGAAAGGATGATATAATGAATTAACATTCAAAGGTATGGATCATTACAACCTCATCAATAGCTGAATTTATTCTTACTATCCAAACAAGGATAAAAGAATAAGATATAACTGATCAACTAGCAACCAAATTGGATAATTGGAACTAATTTCAAGTATGATGATGCCAATACAGAAGTATTGTTCATACTCCCATCTTAATTCAAATTATCTGCAGCTGACTAAGGACTAAATCACTTTATCACAGGTGCTGCAGTGTGTCCGATCCCTATACTGAACTCACACATGCTTCAAGTGTCCCAACACCCTAGCAAAGTGAGACTAGTATCATGTCCGTGAAAATCAGCTAGCTATTAAAAAACGTAGCACTAAATGTTATATGTGCATCACCTGACATTCAAAATGAATGTGCCTAAACCTGTGTGCACTTTATGATATTAAATGCCAACAAAGGTTTCTGTAGTGGTTAAAATTATCACTTCAATATTTTGACAAAATAATCCCATGTATTTGAGATACATGTACAATCTATAATGCATACAGCTACAGATATAGGAAGTTTCAAAACATGTAAATGAAAATTAAATTAAACAAAGTTAATGAAACTAAATTGAGTTAGGAAAGTTAGGAAAATAAAATTACCATGAACAGCAGCAATGGCAGACATACTAGCAACCTCCACTGCAGCAGAAGAAGATACACCTTTGCCTTCTGGGACTGCAGAAGAAACCTGTGTGATTTTAACTGCTATATCAAAATATTGCCATTGCAAGCTTGTGTGGGAAAATAAATATGAAAACTTGGACTGCAGAAGGAACCAACTATTTAACTTATGCATTCAATAACAAGACCTTAGCAGTGGCTAGCATGGATATACAAATACAAACAGAAAACAGGCACACACTCAAAACTGTTTTATGGAGAGAGAGCAACACCTCACAAGAAGAGAAAATATAGCATGCACGCAAGATTACAGATAGGAGTGAAGATTCAATTTTGAAAGTCATAGCTTTAATCAATACATCCAAATTGACAGGCTTGCCATTCATTTCTCACCCCAATTTGGTCTCCTTAGAAATACTAAACAGATAAGAAAGCTCCAGGCAGTAGGAAACAACATGTAAACGTATTTAAAATATACGCCAAATTGAATTGTACCAGCATGCTGATGCTATCTTCAAAGTGTACACCTAGTTCTGTCATTAAAACTAGAATTGTCCCAGCGATATATGCTGCCCACCTAAAATAGGAACCAGATCATTAGCACGTTGAACAATGAATAAAGACAAAATAAACAAAGAAGAGAGATGCACTTTTGGGATGGATCTTGGGCAAAGTATTCTTGTGCCTTCTGATATGAGATAGGTTTCCCATCTTCCATAAAATCAGAGAGATCCATATCAAAGGTTGGAGCACGGTTACTCAACTCCGAACCAAATGATACCTGATCAAAAGAAAATGAATGAGACATCAATGATGTTGACAAAAGCACATTATTATAGAAAAATACACATTTTATTTCTCTGTAACAGCTGCATCATTGATCTCCAAGCATGAATTTCAACCATAACAGAAATCAATATCAATCCAAGAATAGCATAATAAACAGAAATAAGTCGTTCAAAAGCTAAT